>JAQQSU010004982.1:0-13930 GCA_028627135.1 Pseudochirops cupreus | reverse complement strand
TCCTTTGGGAATCTGCTGGTGCATGGCATTACAGTTTTCATGGCAAAGATACTGGAGTGGTTTGCCATTTTCTTTTCCAGATCATCCTAGAGATAAAGGAACTGAGACAAACAGGGTTAAGTGACTTGCCCAGGGTAACACAGCTTATAAGTGTCTGAGGCTGGATTTGAACTCAGGAAGATGAATCTTCCTGATTCCAGGCCTGTCGCTCTATCCATTGCACCACCGAGGTGCCTCTTCGTATTGTATAGAGTTTATTAGTACAGAAAATTCATTCCCATTGTAAGGTAGTTTGTGCATGTGTGTTTGCATCCCCGGGAAACATAAAGAATAATATTTCCAACATAAACGTATTTCCTTCAAGCAAGGGGCATCTAGGTAACTCATGATAAAGAAGGGGATAAAGGTTCCGTATTCTCATCCGTAAGAGTCAATTTCAATGTAGTTTAAGGAGGTCTATTAAATGGAGTTCAGTACCACATTCTACCCTTTCCTGTTTCTGAATAGCTTTCCAGGGTAGAAAGTAGTGACTTTATCCCTCTTAGGCTTCAGCTTAACAGGCCTATTTCATGGCTGGACAGACTTGGGCTCCTCAGCCCTTTTTATATCCTTGACTGAACTGTAACTGTCCAATAGTGGGAATGACATAAAACACAGCTAGAATGATACTGTCAGAGCAATGTTTAAAAAGAGGATGAGGAGAAAAAAAAGTAAGGAACCTCTACAGGGAGGGCAAGGAAAACTAAGAATATGAATCACAGGAAGATGTGGCAAGACATTAAGAGGGTCTGGGATGCTGGATACTGGGCATGAATTGCTTTAGAACAGGAGCAGAGGGAGAGAAGAAAGCTATAGGATTTACAGGATATCTCTGACTCTTTTCCATTCATTCATTCACACATTCATTCATTCATTCATTCATTCATTCATTCAAAAAGCAGGAATAAGCTTCCTACCATATGAATACTCTATTCTGGGTACTGAGTGTATACAAACAAACTAAAAGCAAACCCTTCTCTCAAGGAGCTTATATTCTCATAGTGGGATGCACAAAGTATATGAACGTAGGTGAGTAAGTACAACCTACATACAAACCAATTTTGAGAGTTGAAAGGGGAATACTTGACCCAGTTACCCCAGAAGGAACACTAGCTTTGAAGTCAGAGAACCTAGATTCAAATCTTGTTAGTGATACTTCTTGGGTAACCTTGACAAGTCAACCTTTTTGGACCTAATTTGAGCCTCCTTTGTTAAACCGTTTCATCCAATTGGATTGGATTAAACGATCTCTAAGATCCCTTCCATATAGATAATCCTGAGATAGGAAAGTGCCTTATGCTAATCTTTGAAGGGAGATATGGTGTTTACAAGGTAAAAATGAGGAAAGAATGTATTTCAGGCATAAAACTGAAACAGAGGGTGCATGAAGAAGAATAACATCCAATAACTCTAGAAACAGGCTGGAGCTAGTTTCTGAATGACATTAAATGCCAGAGAGGTTTGTTTTTTATCTTAGAGGTAACTGGAAGTTATACTTCTTGAATAGGGAGAATAAGTAAGCATAGGAGAAGGAACATTCAGTGCAGTAACTCCAGCTGTGATACTCCTTCTTTGGCTCCCCAATACCCACTTTTGGACCCAAATACAGATATTTCATGCCAACAAGGAAGGGCCTTTATAATCTAGTCTCAGCTTATTTACCCTTATTTCTCACCTTTTCCCAAGGCAGATCCTCTTTTCCGGCCAGATTCTCTTTTCACAATTTCCTGCATGGTCTGGGCTCCTTCCCATATGTGCCTTTTCTTTATGCATGTCATTGTGTGGGCCTGGAATCCCTTCATTTCATCTTTTTTTTTGACCACCAATCCTATCTCCAAAGCCACCTCCTCCAGGAAGCCTTCTTGAATACCTTTGCCTAACACTGATCTCTCCCTTTTTGGCTTGTCCCCATCACTCCTTGTTTTGAGGGATATGCTGGGTGCCTTGAAGTATTTAAAAGGTGGTCATGTGGTAGAAAGATTAAGCTTATCTTGCTTGAATGAAGATAACAGAAGCAACAAGAGATAGGAACTGAAGTCAGACTTACCTTTAATGTTCAGGGAAATGAGTTGCCTCAGTTAGTGAAGGAAATTTCCTCCTTGGAGGCTTCAGTTAAAGACTGAATAGCTCCATGAACAGTTGGGTTATAGAATAGATTCTTGTTCTAGCTTGTTTGCTGAGGTCTCTTCTATGTTTGCAATACACTGATATGATCAAGCTTTGTAAAATGAGTCTTCTTCTTTCTGGAAATCAGATGAAAAACAAACAAATAAATATATATATTTTTAAGAAAACAATTTTTGAAAAAGCAATCTACAAATTTTCTGGTTGATAATCATTCTACCAGAAATCTCTTCTTTCCCACCAAGTCCCTTACTTACCTGTTATTTTTTTCCTGATCCCATCAGAGGGTGATTTCAGTAGTAAATGAGTACAAGGTAACAGAGTTCTGGATCAGGAATCAGAGGACTTGGGTTTGAATCATGATGTGGTCACATCTACCTATGGGACCTTGGGCAAATCTCACCTGTTTGGACATACTTTTTTCTCATTTGTAAAATAAAGGGTGTTGGACTGTATAATCTCTATGGGTTTTTTCAATTCTAAGTCTTTCCTATGGTAATAGTTCACAGTCGAAGGTTTTAAGCCTGCATTTATCCGATAAAATGAAGATCACAGCATCACTCATTGATTACATCATTTTGGGAAGGCTTTTGTTGTCCAGTCTAACTGATTGAAAACAGCAGGTTTAAGAGAGAGGGGGAAAGGAACGAGCATTTATATAGCACCTAGTATGTGCTAGGGACTAGGCAAGCACTTTTCTAAGTATTATCTCATTTGACCCTCAATACAACCTTGTGAAGATAAATGAGAAGTAGGCCATATTATCATTACCATTTTACAGTTCAGGAAACTGAGGTAGATATAGGCTTAGTTTTACTGTTAGCATTATCTGAGGCCAAATTTGAACACAGGTCTTCCTGCCTCCAGGCCCAGGAGTTCCCTGCACCACCTAGTTGTGTTAACACTGCTGGACAATTTGTTTATTAGGAATCTTCAGAGTTAGTAATTGCTTTATTTGAAACAAAGCCTTTTTCACAAACACAGCAGTCCTGAATCCCCAGGCACTACACTGATGTAGTGATATAGACCGGATTTTAATTCCTTCAATGCAATTCGCCAAACATTTATTATGTGCTGATATTGTGGATTCTACTGTCATGCTTGAACAAATGTGTTTCAACTTTGTCAGGTTATTTTTAAGAACTTTTTATTCACAAAATTTTTATTCAGTGCCCCTGAAATGCTCACGTTTTCCTCAAAATAACTTGAATGGAAAGAAATTCTACAATGCTTTTCAGTTTGCTAAGGAATATACATACCCAAGAAGACATAACTCCTGCCCTCATATTGCTTATGATGATTTTGTCAATTAAGTAATTAGTTAAGAAATCAATAAAGATCCAAAACAGTTTACACTGTGTAACACTCTCCAATTCCTTCAACGAATAATCATGTGACATGATCTCAGGACCCTGAGGATTTCTTAGCCCTGGACATTATGCTAGTTAAACTAGTCAGGCAGAATTGTAATTCACTTGACTGAAGGGGGGTAAAAAAAAAAGGCAAGGAGTATGTGGTTAGAGTTTAGGGACCTGGAGTATTTCACCAAAGAGAAGAGAAAGCCTGGGCTTTAATCCGCTTTTAGTATTGAATTGTCTCAAGACCTTGGGTAAATGACTATATTTTTAATATTTTTTTTCTTGCCTTCCTTCTTAAATTTCACATGCTGTTTGTCCTTTCAGAGACAGCCAGTGACATCACGGAGTGATGGCTTGACTAGCATGTGAATCAGATTTAAGTGAGGCAGCGTTGCAAGACATTGTCAGCCTCATTCTCTCTTCCAAAGTCATCAAAGTCCAGTGGCAGGACAAAAGTCATAGCCCAGAATCAAAGCAATAGACCAGGATGTAGTGGATGACCTTTGTGTCTTCAATGTCTGACCAAACTCTTAACGCTCCACAGCACCTGCTTCAGTTGCCTTCATGGTTGATTCAACAAATTGGTCACATTTGCCCATTCTGCTGAGGTAAGTCTTGAATGTTTGGGGTAGACATCCCTTAATTCACTGACAGACAGACAGATTTGAGGCTTGTCATCTATCCTCAACATGGTTTAACCTATCTGCCGAGATGGTTTACTGGATTATGACCACTGTGCATGCTATGGCTTCACCCAGAGTTGGGTGAAAGGTGGATGCCAAAGATAGATAAATAGTCCTGAAAAAGCCCTCACACGAGAGGTGCTAGTCCTCAATTTTCATATACAATACTCATTTTTTGCTCTCCTTTCTACATTGGAATGTACCATGCTGCTGTTCCAAATTTCATATAGGTAAAATTCAGGTAATAATACTTGGTATCTTTACCTCTGCCTTAAAAAAGATGAGAGGGTGGGGTGGCTAGGTGGCACAGTGAATAGAACAGTGGCCCTGGAGTCAGGAGGACTTGTGTTCAGATTTGGCCTCAGACACTTAACACTTACTAGCTATGTGACCTTGGGCAAGTCACTTAACCCCAATTCCCCTGCCTTCCGCCCTCCAAAAAGCAAAAAACTAAAAGATGAGAGGAAGATGTGGTGAAAGGGTTGCAGAATCTGGAGTCAGTGGAAGAATCACGTTATTTTTATTACTATGTGATTACAACAGAGAGGAAGAAATTGGAACCTGCTTTAATGGTTAATTCCAAATTGAAATTCCCTTCTAATTTCTTTGGGAAGCTGGTCACTAAATAACACCTTCAACTAAACACTGGAAACCCTAATTACAACCAACACATTGTTTCCAAAGCTCATTTCACAAGATGCATCTACCTGTGCACTTGCTGTTTAGTAGTACACAGAGCAGAACCCCCTTTGACTGAATCAGCAAAAATTAGCACATTCAGAGATCAGCTGTTTCTTTCCTGTATTTAAACAGAGCCCTATGGCAGCACAGTGACTCTCTAGGATTTATTTTTTTCACAAGTGCCGAAACAGCACAACGCAAAATACCATTGGGACCCAAGTGCTGAACATTTGCCAATAAAAGCTGGTTTCCCTCTGTGGTCGCCTTTGTATTGAATCATCAAATGAATGGCACTCTAATTATCTATGGTGGTAGGAGCTGATTACATTTACTCTGGCGGTATATTTCACTATTAAACACAAAGAGTCCTGAGCATATCCACGAAAACAGGAGTCCATGGCTGGTATGGAATGACAGGGAGGGAGGATGTTCCCCCCACACATGGCTTCCCATGGAATTCTGTTAGGAGGAAAAGTTTTAAAGCCCTCACAGTAAAAAAGAATCCTTTCCAAGGAATAAAACTAGAGAGATTTTTTTTTATTTTAAGTCTGGCTGGCTCCTGTAATAGATTGTGGATGGCCCTGATGAACTAAGAATGAAGATAAAAGATACCAAATTGTCCTTTGTAATAGGGTAACCCTCATGGGCAAGTTATGTATGAGACCTCCTATAGAGTCTGATTTCAAGGGTAACCCAAAGTATCTCCCTCACCCATCTGAAGCAATATTTGAAGTTCCTAACATGAGCATTTTTCCTTTGGGTCTTTTCCCCGAAAGGCAGCTCTTAAAATGTATATAGTTTATTAGAGGGGGTGAGGAGATACAAATGGAGAGTGAGGAGGCCTGAGGAGGCAGAGCAGAAATTAACCCTTTTGCAACAGTCTTCAGCACTGATAAATTATCCCGTCACTTTAGCAATCACTGTGCAAAGCAGAAAGAGAATTCAGAAGTTCTGAGTCTCTGTTGGGACACACCTTGACATCCCTTGGTGACATGAAGACCTCAGCACCTGTGGAGGTAGAAAAGAGGAAGCACCCTCCTCTGTGGGGAGTGGTCTTAAAAGGGCTGGAGAGGAACAATAGAGATATAGTTGGGCTCATATTCATACTGTTTTGCTTATAATAATGACAGTCAGAATTGCAGAGCTGTGATGTCAAACTCACCTAGAGATAGCACCACTAAAATGTTCATAAAGATCCCTGCAGGCCATGCATTGACTTAGAAAACCACATTATTAACATTATCTATGTTCTAGTATATATTTATTTATTTTGTTAAATATTTCCCAATTACATTCTAATCTGACATCATTGAGCACTCAGGAGAGCTGCTGGCTGCATGCTTCCTTCTGGCCTGCTTTTTGATCCCTCTGACATAGAAGACAATCCATGGCCTTTAGACTTAAGAAGATCCACATTCAAGTCTTGCCACTGGTACATAATGACTGTGTGACCCCAAGCAAGTAACTTAGCCTTTCAGTGTCATCAGGCAAGTGTCTAAGACTTTAAGTTAGTTTGTTTGTTTAATTTTGGTACTGTTTTTTTTTTAACTGTCTCTGTGTTTCTCCCATACTGGAAGTTCAGAGACCATTCATGGCCTGATCCCAATATTGATAAGTAAGGACGCTTTAATTTGTTCTTTTTCTTCTGACACAAGTCAATTCATCCCTTATCGAAAGCCCAGTTTTGCACACCGCCCTCACTCTCTCCCCCTCTTCCTAAAACTCATTATATTAATGTGGACTTCTGCGGACACCCAATTAGCTTAGAAAACTGAAGCTCAGAACTCCCAGACTCAAGAGATCCACCAGCCATAGTCTCCCTGGTAGCAGGAACTACAGACGCATACTAACAGAAGACTTTAAGTTGCAAAATTGTTTGTTGTTCAGTCGGGTACTGCTTTAAAAAAAAACTCATTTGGGGTTTCCTTGGTAGAGATACCGGAGTGGTTTGCCATTTCTTTTTTCCAGGTCATTTTATAGATGAGGAAACTGAGACCAACAGGGTTAAGTGACTTGCCCTGGGTCACACAGCTAGTACATGTCTGAGTCTTCCTGAGTTCAGGTCCAACACTCTATCCACTGTGTCACCCAGCTACCCCCTACGAGATTGTTCCCTTTCTGAATCTACAGAGGGTATTACCTCCAAAAATTATAAGTGATAGGACTTTTTATGATGTTTTAATATTGGTTAAGTTCTTTGCCTATATCATTTCATTCAGTCCTAATGACAGCCCTGTGAAGGAAGAACTAAAAAGTATTATCTCCCTTCCTACAGTTAAGGAAACTAAACAAGTTACCCAGTATCACATAGCTAGTTGAACCTTGGCTTGAAAAGGCCAAGGTCCCCCACTGCATCTGGAGCCATCTCCAGTTGTCCTGATCCATATCTGACCACTGAACCCAGATGGCTCAGGAGGTGAAGGGAGGCTGGTGACTTTGCACAGCCTCTCTCACTTAAATCCAATACACTTGCATGTCATGGCATCACCTCCATGACGTCATGGCCATCTTCGAGAACTAAGGACAAGCAGCAGGGAGGGAGGATTGGAAGTTAACTCTTCCCAACTCCAGGTCTGGGGCTTTGCCTTCTGGTCTCCATCTTACTCGCTTAAGGGCAAGGCCCCATGTTTCAGTTCCCAGCCTGATTCCCCATGCTTGGTTTCTTTTCCATCATCTGGTCAAATTTAATCCATTTCCATATCACAGGACCTGGATTATCTAGTCCTGATCTTGCAAAGCAGAGAGAGAATCCAGGTCATCCGATTTTCTGTTAGGATAGACCTGGCTGTCCCTAGGCTCACAAGGACCTACAGCTGAGTTCAGCCTCTGGATAAACAAAATTCCAACCACCAACTAAGTTAGAAAAGAAACATTCCTTGGGCCCCAAAGAGAGAATGTGCTGAAAATGTGGAATATGGAGAGGTTTCTGGCGGAGCCACCCAGTATCCTTGAAGCTAGTTCTCTTCTACCTATCCCACTTTCTCTTGTTATCTTGTTTGCTGTTTGTGGCTGAATAAGCATATAACCTCTGGGGCTGGAAAGCAGATCATTAGGAGTTACTGATTAACACCCTGCTGGAGCAAGGAGTTCTGGAGTTTCTTTTTTCACAACCTGAAAGGGGTGCTTGCTTTATGATTTTTTAATTAGAGTGTAAATATTGCAGCCCCATAAACCCCTTGATTTATAGCTGACAGGTGTGAAAGTTTGCACTTGCTAGTTAGGACTCAGAGAGGCCTCAAGTCTTTCTTTATCAGAAAGCCTTGTTTCTCATCCCCCTTCCCAAGCTCCCAACTTTTCCAGCTGTTCAGCTGCACAAATAACACACTGACTGGGCTGGCTCTCAGCGAAATCAGCAAGTAGACAAAGATTGTTTTCTAAGTTTTCTGTGAAATCTCTCCTTCAAAGACTTAATTGCGCCCCTCCCTCTCTGTCTCTCTCTCTCTCTCTGCCTCTGTCTCTGTCTCTCTGTCTCTCTCTCTCTCTCTCTGTCTCTCTCTCTCTCTCTGTCTCTCTCTCTCGCTGTGTCTCTCTCTTCCTTTCTCTCTCTGTTTCTCGCTCTCTCTTCCTCTCTCTGTTTCTGTCTCTCTTCCTCTTTCTCTGTCTCTCTGTCTCTGTCTCTCTGTTTCTCTCTGTCTCTCTCTCTCTGTGTCTCTCTCTCTTCCTTTCTCTCTCTGTTTCTCGATCTCTCTTCTTCTCTCTATTTCTGTTTCTCTTCCTCTTTCTCTTTCTCTCTGTCTCTGTCTCTGTCTCTGTCTCTCTCTCTCTCTGACACAGATCTTCCCTCAGTGTCTTCCCAAAGTTCACAATTTGATCCTAGGATTTTAAAGTTGGAAAGGAGCTTGAAGATCATCTTGTCCAAATCCTGCGTTTTACAAATGAGGAAACTAAGGCTCAGAGGGGGAAGTTACTCACGTCAGATTATACAAGTAGTAAAAAGAGTGTTAGTATTCAAATACAAGTATTCGAAATCCAGAGCTTCTCCCAAACTTACTTAATGTTTGGTTCCATCTATTAGAAGAAGTATAGCTAATAGTTACACAAAGCGTTAGGGTTTACAAAGGATTTCTATTCATTATTTCATTTGATCCTCACAAAAATTTAGCATTTGCTATAGGTGCATTTTATAGAATAAAAGCTCTTGCAAGGAGATATCATTCCATTCTTTGTGCTTGTATCACCAGGGCCTAGCTCTATGCCTGGGAAATAGGAAGGAGTTCACAAATACTTATTAATTGAATGATGGATCCACATATTTTAGGTTCTTGCCAAGATGGATAACTAGATTTTCTTATATTCAATACCCCTTCTAGTAGTATGCGGGTAGACGCTCACCAACTAACTTTTGGGGGGGGGGGGAAATTATTCATAACACACTTTCAAATTTAATCAACACTATTAGCATTTTCTCCATCATTTTCTTAAGTTTAAACAATTACCAAAATCATATGTCAAGCCTTGAATTTTTTTTGTCTCACAATTATGATTGCTAATTTCTGTGGTGTAAATTCCCAGTCAGAATTTAACAATCAGCTCTCATGATTTGATAAACATAGTCTCTACCACATCTCTGACTCCTCACACATTTGAAGGCTACCTCTCACTTTTTTTTTTCAGAATAGGATGCCCCCATTACCATGTTATTCTCTTCCTTCCATCTTGAACTAACTTCTGGTTCCTTCCCTATTGCCTGCATATATGTTCATGTCACCCTCATCTTTAAAAATCGTCCTTGGATTTTCCATTCCATTCTCACATCTCTCCTCTCCCTTCTAGGCTAAACTCCCAGAGAAAGCTGTCTATACTAAATGTATCTATAGGCTTCTCTCACTAACTTCTATAACCTCTGTAATCTGTATTGTGACCCTATAATTCAACTGAAACTTCTCTCTCCAAAGTCAACAATGATCTCTTTCTTGCCAAATCTAATGATTCTTTCTTCTCAGTTCTCATACTCCTCCACTGCTGTCTTCCCCCTTCTCCTCTGGAATTTTCTCTCTTCTCTGGGTTTGCATGACATTGCTCTCTCCTGGTTCTGTTCCTATCGACTGGTCTTTCTATCTCTGGTTCTTGATTCATGTCATACAGTAGGTGGGTCATAAGACTCCAAGCTGGTCTTTGTTCTGTTATCATGAAATACATATACACACACAGTAATACATGTATATGTGCATACATATGTATATACATTTTTATGCATGTATATGTGTATATGCACACACAGAGATGATTTCTCCATGTATATATCTTAATGTCTCAAACAAACTTCAGTCCTACATCATCAACCGCCTTTTGGAAACCTTGAATTCAATGTCATAGCCATCTCAAATTCAACATGTACAAAACAGCTCACTCCTGCCCCTGCCAAATCCCCTTGTTTCATCTTTCCCTTACAGAATACAGAATCCTTTTCTTCCTTCAGGGTTCAACTATTGTGAAAGTCATTTCCTTCTCCAATAAGTAAATTTTAAAATGTTTTAAAAATGTTTCCAGGTAATTGTCCATTTTTTCATCAGCAACTTGGTTTAGGAATAAAGAAAAACATCCCCCCCTGCTCAAGATAAGCTGATCACTTGCCAACTGACTCAGTTCCTTTTCTACTCCATCGCTTTCACAAAAAAAAAAAAGTTAATTTGGCTCCACAGAACAGCATTCTCTCATGCCAGGGACCCTCTGGTGACCTTCACCTGCCTCCACTCTTTCTCAGCTTCCATTTTTGTGTTGTCTTCTGCTCCTTGCATTGCATGCTCCTCCAGAGCAGAAATTGTCTTTCTTTTTTTTTTCTTTGTATTTTCAGTGCTTAGTACGGTGTTGGCAAGTAGTAGGCGCTTAATAAATGTTTATTGAATTGTTTTGTTTTGAGCTGTTAAAAGATTCCACGTGTTAATTTTTTGCGTCCTCTAATTTTTGTTGACCATCTTCATGATGACAGTGAGGTGGGACAATGGATAGAGTTCTGGACCTGAGTTCAAATCTGCCCTCAGACACTAACTAGCTGTGTGACCCTGGGCAAGTCATTTAGCCCTGTTTACCTCAATTCCCTCATCTGTAAAATGAGCTGGAGAAGAAAATGGCAAACCACTGCAGTATCTGTGTCAAGAAAACCCCAAATGGGGTCACAAAGAGTCAGACAGGACTGCAGCAACTGAATAAATAGTTCTTATATTTATGGATATGGATATGACTGTTCTTATAACTTACTATCATGAATCCATTCATCTCAAAGTTGAACCTCTTACAGAGCAATATTGAGGATTTAAAAAAGGATGTGGTTTACATTTTTAAAATATAGGCCAATGGAGAGGGGGAAACAATGACTTTCAGCTTTTAGGATACTTTTGATTTGAAGAGAAAGGAAGTTTTCATGGCCTAGAATCTAAACATATGCAAAAATTCTGCAGGACTATTACCACATTACAGTGACCCTGTAGTTTCAGTTTCATTTGGTTCTGAATTCTGTGCCATTTGAGAACTATGGAATCATAGACTTTTAGTGGTGGAAGGAACCTCAGCAACCACCTAGTTCTACCCATACCCCAAAAGGCCAATCCTTAGCTTTTACATTTATTTTCCATAAGCAAGGGAGAGGAATGTGGTTCTCCATATCATTTTGGCAGAATTTACAATTGTTAGTATAGTCTGCCAGTGGAAATAAATTTTTGAGAGTCAACCAATGAGTAAAATGAGCAAGGTATTATCAGCTTTTCAAACACTACATTTTTTTTCTTAGAAAATGAGCAAAGGATTTGTGTGTCATTTGCAGAGTTTTAGTGTCAGACATAACAGTTCTTAGTGGGAAATGTTTAATACCCTTTTCTTAATCAAAATGAAATTCCACATAAATGACTCCTTGATAAGAGAAAAAAAAAGAAATGTCCATTAGTCACATTGTGCAAGATGAAACTGCCCCAAAAGAATGAAGCCAAGCTGATTGAGAATTTCAGAAATAAAGCATTGTGGCTTTTAATCAGAAGGATAAAATCTCAAATACAAAATCACTCAGGCAGAAAGAAACAATGGATGACATTGGACATTTTGATCCCTGATGCTTAGTTTTTCCTCCACGAGCTTAAAGTTTGAATAAATGTTCCTGTCTCCCGCTTGCCTTCAGCTTTTACATACTGAAGTTGTCAAGCTACTCCCATTCTCTGATTGTATTATTCTTCTCTTTCTTCAGGCCTTTGCCGGGAATGTCTCATGCATAAAGATAATGTGAGAAAGCCTTCATCTCTAGTGTTTTTTCTAATTGTCAAATTTACAGTAAAGGGGATAATAGCTATTGAGCACTGATTGATCTGGGTTTCCATAAAGAATATGACAGTTTCTTGATAAGAGTATGCAATGTTAGCATTGTGGTATGCTTGCCTTCATTAGCTGACCACTTCCAAGATTTTTACATAGGAAAATATGTTAAAGGAAATATCCATGTAGCTAAATCTCATTGCTATATTTAAAAGAGAATAAGAAAAATATGGAAAATATGGATGATGTGTTTCTAATCTCATTTTACTTTACTTTTTTCCCCTGATTAGTTTGTTGTTGATTTTTTTAATCAGACTTGTGATTTCTTCAATATAGGAGAGCTCCTGATAGGATAACTCTTCCTACCATTCAGACTGGGCCCCATTCTGTCACTTCTGCATGTACTTTTTCAAAGCATCAGACATCTTTCCTCCCCCCTTTTGAATTCTCTCCTATAGCAAAGAATAAATTTAAGCAAAACCCAGCAGACAAGGCAGCTATGTTACTTTATACCTCTAGTTCTCAACTTCTCTCCTTAAAGGAGGGAAACATGTTTCTTTGTCCGTTCTCTGGGACAAAGATTAATCATACAATTAATTGGAGTTCATCAACATTTTTAAAGTGTTCTCATTTATATTATTTTTGTTACTGTATAGTCCTCTCTTGTGCCTATTCTCTGCACTGTGCATCAGTTCATGTAGGTCTTCCTGTGTTTTTCTAAATTTCTTAAATTCATCACTTCTTTCCTTAAAGGAAACTCCTACCATGTGCAGAACTGAAATTATTATTGTGTAATTTATAATCTTGTTGAATTGCCTGGAGTGACCAACAGATTGACCTGCCCAGTATCATGAAGCCAGTATGTGTCAGAAGTGGGACTAAGCGTGGGTCTTCTTGGCTTTGGGTTCAATTCTCTCTACACTATGCCGTAGTCCTTTCAGGTTCTTACTGTAAGTAAGACAAATACCCATTCAGTGAATAGGCCTCGTTAAGAAGGGAGTCTAGAGACGGCCTCTTTAATAAAAAAAAAAAAAGCAGACTGAGAGGGAAAGACCCTCAGGGTTGCTGACCAAAAGAGAATAGGAAATACATTTTAAAGTCTTCACAGCACATAGAGGGAAACTGGGAAATGGACAGGGGATGGTGGTAGCTGCCAGCATTGTTATAGTATGGAGGTGCCTGGAAAGTGTCATGAAGGCCAACTTCTAGACAAAATAAGGTGAAAAATCAGAACTAGAAGAACCAGAGGTAGATTCCATTGTCCAGGATTAAGGGATATGTATGAGTAGGGTGAGGGGATGCCACAGTTTTAACACTGGAGTTCCTTGTCTAGGCTTGCCCTCCTTAGGGATATTCAAGCCTTCTCTGTGATTCATAAACTCCCCATTAAAATGTGAGCTGTTTGTGGGCAGCAGCTCTTTTCCTTTATTTGCATCTCCACATTTTGACACATAGTAAGGACTTAAAGATGTTCATTGCCTTGTTGAATTGATTTTTAACTTGTGCTCCAATAAAACACCGCCCCCCCCCAACATCTTGCTTTCTTACAGACTTGTATGCATCATAACTATCCACTTTGTGATAAAGGAATAGGGCCAAACATTGAAAAAAAAATGTCTGAGGAGTGAAGGCATATGAATTTATTTATTTTTTTAAATTTTATTTTAGTTTGCATCATTCATTTCCACAAGATTTTGAGTTACATATTTTCTCCCCATCTTTCCCCTACCCACCACCCCAAAACGGACATCCCAGTGTATCCCCCTTCCCCCAGTCTATTCTCTCCTATGTCTTCCCCCCTCACCC
>JAQQSU010004981.1:0-13930 GCA_028627135.1 Pseudochirops cupreus | reverse complement strand
GGCTTAGGCTCAGTACAATCTCCCTTCCCCCTTCTTCAGTGATTTCCAAGCCTGGGGCTATTTATACTTATGCAAGAATGTACTCTAGATGGGGCTTTTACTTCTTGACTTTTCTGTGTTAGGTGAATCAGAGCACCTAGATTTCAGTCTTCCATCCCAACTTCTGGAAGTCTGGGTATGTAGTTTCAAAAATCCAGGCCGTGGGGTGCTAGTCCCAGGAAAAACCGCTGACCCTGCTATTCACCCCGTGTTCCCTCCTACCCAGTTACGTTGGTCCTCCACTCTGGGGTGAGATGGCTGCAGATGCCTCTGGCTGGGTGCGTCTGCTGGATGGGTCTTGTCAGTCTGCCGCACTCCACTCTCAGGTCCATGCTGGTGCCACTCCTGTGTGTTCTGCGTTCTCCCTGTCCTGACCTGAGTAGGCACTTTTCTGGTCTGGGAATCTGTCACTCTCCATCTCCCAATGGGTTCTGTCACTCTTAAATCTGCTCAAGTTTACTTTTTAGCTTTTAACAATGAAATTCTTGTGGAGCTTGGAGAAGTTACTGCTTACTTCCTGCCACCTTAGCTCCGCCCTCCTGTTTTATAGTATCTTGATTTCTCATAAAGTGATTAGCTTCCATTTGTCCCACTCTAATTTTCATTTTTTCTTTTTTACATTTATTATTTTTATTTTTATTTTTTTTTGCTTTTTTGAGAGGGGAAGGCAGGGCAATTTGGGTTAAGTGACTTGCCCAAGGTCACATGGCTAGTTTTGGGTTAAGTGTCTGAGGCCGGATTTGAACTCAGGTACTTCTGATTGCAGGGCCGGTGCTCTATTTACTGTGCCACCTAGCCACCCTGTTCCTCTCTAATTTTCAAAGAATTATTTTCTTCAGTGAGCTTTTGAAATTCCTTTTCCATCAGGTCAATTCTGCTTTTCAAGGCATTCTCCTCATTGGCTTTTTGGACCCCTTTTACCATTTGAGTTAGTCAATTTTTTTAAGGTGTTGTTTTCTTCAGTATTCTTTGAATCTCCTTTAGCAGGCTGTTTACTCACTTTTAATGATTTTCTAGCATCATTCTCATTTCTCTTCCCAATTTTTCATCTGCTTCTCTTATTTGATTTTCAAAATCCTTCTTGAGCTGCTCCATGACCTGTGGCAAGTTCATATTTTTCTTGGAGCTTTTGATGTTGGAGTTTTGGCTTTATTGTTTTCCTCTGGCTCTATATTTTGCTTGTCTTTGTCACCAAAAAATGATTCTATAGTTTGTTTTTGCTTCCTCTCTTTGCTCATCTTGCTAGCCAGTTGCTTGATTTTTGAACTCTTTGCCTTGGTATAACTCTGCTTCTAGAGTGGAGAGTGCTGTGTCCCAAATTTCTGGGATTTTGCACAGCTGTTCTCAGAGTTTCTTCTAGGCACTTGCCTCAGAACTGTGAGGAGGACTGCCTCTCCACAGCCTCAACAAGCTCTTCCACACCAGCACTCCTCACCCCAGGACCACCACCCAAGACCACAACCCAGATCAAAGCAGGGCAAAGAAAGAGAATTCTGCCTCTGTGCCAGAGAGTCCTGCAACTTCCCCCTGGACAGTAGCTTGGTCCACCCATGATCTGTGGGCCTGGAGTTCAGGAGGCAGCCACCACAGCAGCAGCTGCAAACACCTTTACCTCTGCTGCCCCAAGAGCAGAGGCTGTACTGTGCTGTTCTTTCAACCATTTCCAACAGAGATTCTGCACTGACTTTTTACTTTCTCTTTGGTGTTTATGAGTTGGGAAGTCTGGAAACTGCCACATCTGACAGTGATTCAGGCCCCTGAAGTCTCCTCTGCCTGTTCTGTGCTGGCAAGGCCTATGCATACTGCGTTCTCCTCCCAGCCTGGTGCAATAGACCCTTCCTGTTGGCCTCCCAGGTTGCGTTCAGTGGGCGATTTGTTTCTCTCTATCACTTTGTGAGTTCTGTAGCACTATAATTTGTTTTGAGTCATTTTTTACAGGTACTGGAGGTGGTTGGTGCACGAGCTCAATCAAGTTCCTGCTTTTATTCTGCTATCTTGTCTCTGCCCCTCCCTATCTTTTTGAAAAAGAGAATTAAGGGAGAATTAGATCAACCTTATTTTTTTTAATGGAAAATATTTAATTTGTTGTAGAAATTCTTCACGCTCAACAGAGAAACAAACTAGGTTTCAGGATATTAGAATTTTAAGAGAAGATACAGTTGCAAACAAAACAAATTTCTTGATTCTTAAGGGGGAGTTAAAATCAAAACAAAAGAAGAAAATACTAGAATTTGAAGCAAAGGAAGTGACCAACAATTAGAATATAGCTAAACAAATTATAGTATATTCATGTACTGGAGTATTCTTGTTCCACCAGAAATGACAGAGAAGATAATTTCAGAGAATCCTAGGCAGTGTGAATGGAGAGTGATTGAAATGAGCAGAACTTGGAGAATAATTTACATAAGGCCATCAGTGCATAAGTCAATTTTTAATTGTATCTGACTCATTGTGACCTCATTTAGTGTGTTCATGGCAAAAATACTAGAGCAATCTGTCATTTACTTCTCTAGCTTATTTTACACATGAGGAAACTGAGGTGAACAAGATTAATTGACTTGCCTAGGACAACAAAGGTAATAAGTGTCTGAGCCTGATTTCAGCTCAGTAAGATGAATTTTCCTGACACCAGGCCAAGTATTCTATTCACTGAACCACATACAGAAGAAGCTTGATCAATGCAATGACCAGTCATGTCTCCAAAGGATTAATGATAAAACTCCTTATTTGCTTCCTCGCAGGGAGGTGATTTCCAGCCTTTTTGGATATTACATTCCTACTTTACTCTGTGACCTAACCAACCTGCCTTTATTACACTCCATCTCCTACCTCTGAGTCTTTGTACTGTATGTCCCACATGCCCATACAAAATAATTTAAGTACCATCTTATTCCAAACTTTCTGTACTCAAGTTGTAGAAAGATACATTTTTGGCCATAGACATGTTGACTTGTCTTGCTTGTTTATGCTTATTTATTATAAAATTTTTCCTCTTGTTTTTTTTTTAGTTGGAATAGAGTGGAGATAGCAACAGCGATGATGCCAAAAAAAGGAAGGGAGCATTAGGATTTTTTTTTAATGCAAAGAAGAAAACAAAGTTCAGAAGAAAATTCAGATAAGCAGGATAGTTCTGATATATATGTGTGTGTGTCTGTGTGTGTGTGTGTGTGTGTGTGTGTGTGTGTATAATACCACCTGCATACTTGTTTTGTTAAAGTAAACAATAAGAAGCAGAAATTCATAACTTCATATGTAATCCTTTTTGAGTTCTTTTATGTAAATGGTGTTTGAACTGTATTTTACAGGCTCAGCTCCAGACATTTTTTCTGACTGTCCCCCATGCCTAAATACTCTCTCACCTCCCCTTAGACTATTTACTTCCCTGGCTTTCTTTAAGTCCTAACTAAAATCCCATCTTCTACAGGAAAGTTTCTCCACTCCCTCTCTTAATTCCAGTGTTTTCTCTCTTTTAATTATTTCCTATTTGTCCCCATATTGCTTGCTGTGTATATATTTATTTGCATGTTGTCTCTGCTATTAGATTGTAAGCTCCTCAAGGGATTTTGCCTCTTTTTGTATCCCTAATGCTTAGCAATGGCGTGTAGTAGGCACTTAATAGCTCTTATTGATTGATTAATGTTTAGTGTAAAGCGACAGAGGTGAGAGATGTGGTGTAATATGTGAGGAATTGAATTCCAGATTAGCTGGAACACAGAGTGTATATACATATATAACTAAGATTTTGATATGTAAGGAGAGGGAGAGTGAGAATTAGGGACATGGTAGTTACTTTATACAGTATACTTTGCCCTGTTCACATCACATATAATTTTGGCCTGGCAATCAAAACAAAACAAAACAAAATAAAACCCCAAAGGTTCTCCACTAGCCAGCACCACACACTCCACATATGGAATAATTAGTCGCAGCAAATGGAGAGATTATTAGTAGATTACACTTACCTTGGCAGCATGCTTTTCAAGGATAACCACAGAGATGATGAGGTTAAAACACACACACATTGCAAGAGCTAGCTCAGAATTTGGGAGGCTCTGAAAGACTGGGATAGTAATGATTAGATGATATGGTGGAGACATTAACAGGTGACAATATTGGGGCATATATATTAACTGAGGGTACATGAGCTATAGGAGAGTAACTCAAGCCCATGTGTGCTGCATGTGCTAGAGAGCAGAATTTCTTAATCTTTTTGGTGTTATGGATCCCTTTGTTAGTCTATTAAATCAATGGCCTTTCCCAGAAAAAATATACCAGAAAAGGTATGATATTATGAAGGAAAACAATTATACTGAAACATAGTTATCAAAATATTACCAAAAAAATTTCAAGTTCATGAAATTCAGGTTAATAACCCCTTTATGTCAATGATATAATGAAGTAGGTAAACAGAATAGAAACACCACTGCTTGTACCACTGCTTCAATGACATTTAAGAAAGTACTTAGAGAAAAGTGACAGCAAGTGTCATATTAACGAAAGGTAGGAAGGAATATAAATATCCTTTTTTTGGAGTCAGGGTGGGATGGGAGAAAGAAATATGTTGTATATCACAAACTTACTGTCTCCTATACTATATGGAATTTATAAATTATCTGTCTTTTGTATGGTACTGACACAATTTAGAGAAGAGTGTGAGAGATTTTGTGAGATGCTCAAATTATTTTTGTAAAAATTCTAAAATGTATTTTATAAAAGTAATAATAACACAATGATTATAGAAACCTGTTTTCTGCCCTGCATATCACAGATCATCCTCATGAATCCACAAGACAGACACAGTTATCTACTGAATTGTATTGGGGGAAGGGAAAAGAATTTTTCCTGAATAAAAATGGTATAATGTCACAGGGCATATATAAATAAGACAATATGTATGTATGTATGTATGTATGTGTATGTGTGTGTGTATTTGACCATACCCATGTAAACATTGCAATGGTAATCTTGTGAGAATGAGGGACCTATCTTCTGATGAGGAAGTTCCCCAAGGTGTGAGTGATCTTGACCCTGACCTTGAATCAATCCCTGTGAAGGAAGAGAAAGTCACAATGGCAGATTTCAGGGGAGCAGACAGAGGATTTTGCCAGTAGGAGGTCCAAAGGTGGCTAAGAACATGGGATAATGGAGGCAATCAAATTATAAGCAAAGAACAGGACTGAGCCTGTGTTTCTGACCTGGCTGTAGCCAAAAGAAGACAGAAGAGTGATTTGTACCTCCTGGGTTAGTGAGAGACTTCAGCTCAGTTTACAACTGCTTCATATTCCTTTTCTATCAAACCAGGGAGAAGGAGTCCAGCTTCATGATTTTACCTTTCAGCTGTTAGAAAAAGCAACCAACAGACGGTGGGAGTTTCATTTTCTCTATTTTATTTTCATATCTGTGTTGTATAAAAATAAAATACCTATATAAACCTTTATGGCCATGATTAGGGATACAGCTTGGTTTTTTCAGGCACAGCTTAATAGAGAAAGAGAAGGAATCTTTATATGTCTGATCACAGACTAGGCTTGGGATAGAAGTAGATACGAGAGAGAAAGAGAGACAGAGAGAGAGAGAGAGAGAGAGAGAGAGAGAGAGAGAGAGAGAGAGAGAGAGATTCAGAAACAAGGATAGGAATATAGGAACAGAGACATTATGAGAGAAAGAATGAGAGAGAAATGAGAATTTGTGGGGAGGGAGAGGGTTTCCCCACAATCTTTGCAGGGTACACAAGTCCAGAGCTATTGGAGATTAATAGAAATACCTGTGGAATATGAGCTAAAGAAAATCTGTGGGTTTGGTACCCTGTCACAACTTAAAGAAGTAACCTATGCCAGATTGAAGACAGGGAGTGACAACTTCATGTGCCGTTTGTTGTGGTTGGAATGTTCTAATTATTCAGTCTCCAGCTTATTGTGATTCAATGGGTTGTTGTAAAGATCAAGTGAGACAATGTTCAAAAAGTGTTTTATAAGTATAAAATAATTTATGGATTGTGAGTATGTGGCATAGAGTATCTCAATTTCAAGGAATGTTCACATTTCTGAACAATTGGGCTTATTTCACATGCCAGCAAGGTTTTTCTTAAGATTCTGTAAGTTAAACTTCAGCAACATCTGAACCAAGAATTACCAGAAAAGTAGGTTGGTTTTAGAAGAGGCCAAGGAACTAGAGACCAAATTGTCAACATTTACCAGATTATGGTAAAAGCAAAGGAGTTCCAGAAAAACACCTACTTCTGCTTCACTGATTGCATTAAAGCCTTTGACTGTGAGGATAATAACAAAATGTGGCAAGTGATCAAAGAGAAGGGAATATCAGATCATCTTACTTGTCTCCTAAAGAATGTATATGTGGTCCAAGAAGCAACAGTTAGAACCAAGTATGAAACAACTGATTGGTTTAAAATTGGAAAAGGATATGACAAGGCTGTATATTGTCACCTAATTGTTTACCTTATATGCAAAATGCCAGACTGCATGAATCAAAGGCTGGAATTAAAGGTGCCAGGAGAAATAACAAGAATCACAGATATGCAGATGGTAGAAAGTGAAGAGGGATTAGGAAGTCACTTTCTTGATGAGGGTAAAAAAGGATAATGTAAAAGCTGACTTGAATCTTAAAAACAACAACAACAACAAAAATCTTTGATCTTGGTAACTGGTCTCATCATTTACTGGCAAATAGAGGGAAAAGAAATGGAAGCAATGTCAGATTTTATATTCTTGTACTCAATGATCACTACAGACAGCAATTGCAGCCATGAAATTAAAAGATGCTTGCATCTTGGAAGGAAAACAATGGCAAACCTGAACAGCATACCGGTGATATCACTTTGCTGACAAAGGTCCATATAGTCAAGGCTATGTTTTTTTTTTTCCTGTAGCAACACATGACTGTGAAAATTAGACCACAGGGACAACTGAGCACCACAGAATTGATGCTTTCCAATTGTGGTAATAGATAAAACTTTTGAGAGCCTCTTGGACTGCAAGGAGGTAAAATCAGTCAATACTTATAGAAATTAATTTAGGCTATTTATTGGAAGGTCACATATACTTTGGTCACATAATGAGAAGATAGGAGTCAATGGAAAAGCCCTTGATGTTGGGAAAGATTGAAGATAAAGAGAAAAGGAGACAGAAGAGGATGAGAAGGAAAGATAGAATCATGGAAACAATGAACATGAACTTGGACAGACTTTGACAGTTAGTGGAGGATAGAAGAGCCGGTGTACTATGATCCATGGCGCCATGAAGAGTTTGACCTGACTAAACAACTGAATGACAACAAGGATTACATCAGCATATATGTAAAAACCAACAACAAAATTATCCAATTTAAAGAACAGATGTAGCAACAGTATATGGAAAGTACTAACAATAATTAACATATATATATTAATATCAACATATTCAATTGATTTAAAGCACGCATCAAAAATACAAGAACTAGTATTGTCATATGGCTATATGTGTAACCACTTCTTTCCCCTGAATTACAATGTTATCCTGCTCACAGGTAAGATAATTTTGCCTATTGTGTGATCTATTGTAATGGCAAGCACAGAAATAGTTAACACCTTGTTTCAGCTGTTGAATTAACACCTTGTTTCAGTCTGTTAAGAAACAACCTGTGAAGTCCACAACTTGTGAACCCTAGAATTTGTGAACTCCTGGGGAGGAGCTAATGACTATATAAGGAGAGCCCCAGAGATAGAGACAGCAGGAATTGAGAAGAGGACTCTTGTGGTGGCAGAGTCAAGAAGGAGAAAACTTGTGGTATCCCAGCATTCTGTTTATCTGCTCTGTCTGTGTTGATGTTTGTTTGTGACACTTTGTACAGAAGCCCTGGGACTTTACTGGAAGCACTGAAAGAGGATTTTCTGGTTGTATGTTTACCAAAGTCCTGGAAGAAAGTTTTGGAGGTTCTGGGACTTTACTGATGATTTGTTCTGACCTCTTGGACCTTGTTTGTGGGTCTGTGTTGATTTCTATGTTGATGATTTCTGTTGAGTTCTCAGACCTTGTTGGTGGGTCTGAATTGACTTCACAAGCAGATAGTGAATTGATGATGCTGCTTGCAATGTACATGAATATTATTGTGCCTCTGTCAAGCTTTGTCTTCCCAGAAACAGGCATTGTGAAGGACTTGAGGAGGACTGGACACTGTGAGCTTCAATATGCAATTAGAACTGGATGACTAAGCTGGACAAGGAATGGGGAGCTGCCTGCCTTTGAACCCAGGTGACAGTTGGAGCTGGGACCATGGAAGAGGAAGCATGGAATCTGAGAGCCAGCCTTAGGTCAAGATGAAAGAAAATTTTACATGGATACTGCGTACTGACTGAGAAGATTATGATTTACTGTGACCCAGGGGTAAAGAACTTTGACTTTTGTACTTTGTAATTGAATTAAGGATTTTGTGATTGACTAAATGATTATACTTTGCTGAAAACTATTGTGACCACTTTGGTGAAAACTACATGGCCATTTTAATGATGTCATTGTGAATGCTGTATTTTTATTTTCTGTGATAAGTTGTAACTTTGTGAATGCTGTAGCTTGATTTTCTGTGAATGTTTTGCTCTAATTTGTTATGTAATAAATAGAGTGTTCTCTATACTGTGTAATCAGAACTTTAAAAGCTGTTCACCATAGCATTCTTCTGGAAAACTGCTTGTGCGTAGCATTACATCTTCTCCCTGTAAAATGTAAACTCCCTGAGGTCAGGGTTTGTCGTGTATAAAGGCTCAATTAATTTACCTATTCAATCAATTTATTCCAGCCTGTTTAATGTAAATTGTAAAATGTTCAATCAATAAACCACAATAATGTCTTTTAAAGGAAAAGCCCTTGGAAATGTGATCATATTTCAGAAGAAGGAGGGCTAACATAGGCTCAAGAAATGTTTTCCTATCCCAGGAATTGTGCCTTAATCATCAAGTTAGTTTAGAATTGGAGGCATTTGAGGGGTTGGTGCAAGCATTGCGATCAAACACTTGAGGTGGACGTGGAGGTGGGTGTTAGATAGAGAGGAAAGGCCTCAGTTTCAATCTTGTGTTAAGAGTTAATGCAACTTGCGCTTTCTCAAGATAAATCACTATTTGTAGCTCTGAGAAAGTACACAAACTGGCTTATTCTTTCAAGTCACTAACAAAAACTGGTTACTTTTATTCAAGCTAACAACAAATTACAAGTTACTTTAGCATATAGTGATGTATTCATGCCTCCACACATCTGCTTCAATCTGACCTCTTCTACTTTCTGAGGTTTTACTGATCCCTTCGCTCACAGGTTTTGTAGTCAGGTATTCCCTCAAATTATAGAATCAGAAACCTTTGCCACATTGGCTTGCATAGTAGCCTGGTTGAATATATGGATTGCAGGCTATGCAAGCTTTAGAGTCTTGTGATTCTTTTGAAATCTGATCCTATGAGGTTTTCTATTAATTTCTTTTTCATCTAACGTATTCTGGTATTAAAGTAATTTTGCTAATGAAGACTTTCTAAGTAATTCCCTAGCGGGAATGAATCCTTTCTTCAGAAAATTTCTAACTATAATATCTCTCTGGTTTAGGAAATCAAGGCTCAGTACTATGTATGAGTGAGTCATCTTATTCTGACATAAGTTGTTGCCTCTCAGTTTTTTCTATTGCCAAGTGTTCTTTGCATATCAAACCTATTTTTATTAAACTTCTCTCCCTCCTCAGAGTGCGTGAGGGTAAACTCTGAGGTATTGTTTCCTTTTAGCCTCCTATCAGGAATTTCTGTGATCAACTGGGTCTGATAAATCCATAAAATATGACTTGAGCCGTTTCTTCTGGTCTAACCCTTCTAGAGATCATTTTAAATTTCTCTAATTTCTTTTCAGTTATTTTCAAGAATTTTATGAAATTTTATTTTTACACTTTGAGTTTAGCTCTAAAAGAAAAGATGTCTGTATTTCTCTCTATTACCTTACAATATTTTTCTAATATGTTAATCTTTATTTCAATCCTCCACATGAATAACAAAAATAGCTAACATTTACATTGTACTTTCCATGTGCCAGACACTGAGCTAAGTCTTTTATAAAATTACATTTGGCAAATAATCAATCCTAAACTAAGCATTACACAAGCAATATGACATAAAAACAGTGTAGAAATCTTTTAAGCTTTAGCAAATAAAGCAATAATAGTTAACATTTACATAGTGCTTACTATATTCCAGGCACTGTGCTAAGTGCTTTATAATTATTATCCCATTTTACCATCACAACAATATTGCAAGATAGGTGCCACCCCCATTTTACAGTTGTGGAAACTGAAGCAAACAGATTTTAAGTAACTTACCCAGGATAATACAATGTCTGAGCCTGGATTTGAACTCAGTTTGTTTTGACTCTTGGACTGAGGCTTAGTTCACTATGCTATCTTCTTGCCAAGACAGTATAAGTTGTGAAATTCAATGAAATTAATTTAAAACAATGAAAAAAATGAGATTCTAGTACATAGAAAAGGACATGAACAGAATAAACTAAAAATGACCACCCTGCCTGCATACATATACTGGCAGTTAGTATTTGATGGGCATATGGTATTACCAAATCAGCACTACATGCCCAAGAACATATTTTCAAATGCATTGTCAAATGCATAGATCATTGTAATCACTATTAGTTACTTAGCATTTCTATTTTTATAAAGTAAAACTAGTTGTTCATGAGAAAAAGAATACCAATGGACAAAAAAATAATTTTAAAAAAATCTCTGAAAAAATTTCCTACATCTAACTCTTTATGGTACGTAAGTTTGGAATGTGTCGTATCTCAGGTGAATCTAGGAACATCTGCAACAACTCCAATATAACACATCATTATGGCTCTTTTTATAAAAAAAAAATTCCACATTCAAAAAATAATTGAAATAGTCAGACATCCTCAGAAATTATAAAATTGCAAAAGTGTTCTTTTGAATTGACTTGCCTTCCACCTTTAGTGAACCAGTGAAGTCTCTGTTCCAATAGGCTAGAATACCCTCTCTCCATTTAAAGTCTTCTTGTTCTTGTTCTTCTTGTTCTTCTCTCTGTCTCTGTCTCTCTATATACATATATATGTATATATACATATATATATTTTTTCTGTTTCTCCCCCTTTCTTCTCATGGTTAATGCAGAAATTTTTTTGCTTGGTTATACATATTTATAATGGATTTGCTTTACTTTTCTTTTAAATGGGTGAGGGAGGAAGAAGGGAAAGCCACAATTCAGAACTAAAAGTAAAATCAAATTTTTTAAAAATAAAATTCAAACATTGAATTTGAAAATGTTTTTAAATGACAGAAAGTGGTTTATGATATTGCATTATGGTTCTCTTATATATTCAATATTAGTCCATGTGTTCACCTTTCTAGTCTTCTGCTATTTACAAGTGCTAAACATGAAACATGGCTTTAATTAGATCAGTCTACCTTTATTAAAGGTGACATTATTTTAAAAAGGAAACTGATAGATGTGCAGAATTACTGTGAAAAATTCCTATAATCCAAATACAAGATGATCTCTCACACATTGCAAAATTTTATTTTAGCTCAATACTGTTCAGTTGTTATTAATAAGTAATGTAGACAATTTCACTTGGAAACAAAACCACAGAAGAAAGAAATGCTCCATAATTGAATTATGGGTTGTTGTTGACATAAAAATGCAGATTGCAGTTTGAAATTGAAAAGATCTGATTAGAATGTGGAGTTTGACTTCTTTACCATTTATAATTCTTTAAGGAAGAGCCTTAACCCCTATCTTAGTCAAAGGGAAATTGTATAATTAAGCTATAATAAGTGACATTAGCTTTGCTTTCCCTAGACCAACAGGGCTTAATAAGAATTTCCCCATTGTACAAAATTGTTTTCTCTCCACTTGATTTTTCTACATCACATGGCATATTCATTGTAGATCTAATGGGACCTCTTACTCTCAAAGAGCATGAAGAATACAGAAGAATATAATACACAAATTAGTTATAACCAATAAAAAAATTTCCTTGCCCCAAAATAGCCCTTTGTTTATTTTTAAACCCAAATATTTTTATGCCAACATGGAACATTTGCATTTCATGAAGCATTTCCACATAAGACTACTTTGTGATATATTTTAAGGGAATATAATCACAAAGTAAAGACATGAGATTAAGAGAAATTCAAAATAACAGGAAGTATTATATAAACTGAAGGAGAGTGAAACAAGCAAAACCAAAAGATAATTATGCATAATAGTTAAAACATTGTCAGTTCAAAGGTCACTAGGAGAGAGTCAAATTAATGATGAAGTTTATCCAGAGTCAGGAAGGCCTGAGTTTGAATAGCACTGCAGACATTTACTAGCTGTATGAGCCCCAGCAAGTCACCTACTCTCTACTCACCTCAGCTTCTTTATCCATAAAATGAAGATAATAATGACAACTACCTTATTGGGTTGATGTGAAGATTAAATGAGATAAATTTGTAAGAGTTTTGCTTAAAGTGCTATATACATGCTAGTTATCATCAGCATCAACATTTTCATCATCCTCCACCTCATCTTCATCCTTTTCCTCTTCCTCTTCCTCATCCTCATCATCTCTCTCCTCATGGCAAACAATGGAACTACCAAGACAGAATTGGCACTTTTGGTCAAATTCAATTAAGAGATCAAGTGCTTTGTCTTGGTTGTTTTTCTTCTTTAATAAATGTGTTTAGAAAGGGAATTTTTGTTTCATTTTGCTTTGTTTTGTTCTTCTCCAGAAATGAGTGTGATATGAAGATAAGAAGTATCAACAAAACATTTAAGATAATTTTAAAATACAGAGAGGGAGCAAATGGAAATTGAAAATTTTTATGAAAAAGATATTTAGTTGTTCAGGAATCTTAATTCTGCGTCTTTTAAATTTTGATTTCTTGTTCATGTCTGGTCCTGACTCATGACAATACCCCAGTAGTTTATATCCAATGATAGAATAAAAGGGGACTCTCATATATCATTCAAAAATTAACCAAAAAGAATTTTACTTAGTTATAATAGAAGGATATTCAACAAGGTTAGGCATCGGGGATGCTTTGAGTTGATTCAATTGAGTGAAACTGCCTTGCCTGAGTTATTTGTCATGATCTATTAGCCAAGGATCAGATCATATCTGTTCCTCCCCTTGGTTGCTATATACTTGTGTGATAAGGAAGACTGAGTTCTCTGAACCAACCCAAACTCAAAGAAGTTCTCAATACTCTTTAAGGAAAAAAGGTAGCTTAACTTGTCTGAGGGTTGGGATTAGAATATTGCTCCTACCACAATCAATCAATCAATTAGTATTTGTTTATTAAATGACTCCTATATGCTAGACATTGTGCTAAGTGCTGGGGATACAAAAAACATGCAAAAGACAGTTCCTAACCCTGAGGAACTTACAATTCAATGGAGTAAATGTATTTATACATCTAGCAAATCTATTCTAATAGATAAGTGTTTTCTTTTGCAGTCATGTGACATGTAGGAGATTAAAAAAAACTTATTAGAAACTGGGGAAATGAGCCAAATGTGATAAAATTTGTGAAATGTTATAGGATAATGAGTTTTACATTTTAAAAAGTAGATTAAACAAAGTTAGAAACCTGCCATAGGAATTTAGAGGCAGAGATCTCAGATGCAATGAACTCAGCATCATAGAGGAAGACTTCATTTTCCTGGTTGGACAAACGAATAAGGGTGGGGTAAATGTTGTCCAGCCAAGTATAGTTAAGTACAAGAGAAAGAAAGTGAGAGAAAGAGAGAGAGAGAGAGAGAGAGAGAGAGAGAGAGAGAGAGAGAGAGAGATCTTTAACATATACATATACATTGTATATTTATGCATAAATTCATTTCTTTTCTACCTCCCCCTGA
>JAQQSU010004980.1:0-13930 GCA_028627135.1 Pseudochirops cupreus | reverse complement strand
CCCTCCCCCCCCCCCCCATCGTGGCAGCATGCACTCGGATACAGGATCTACAAATATCTTCCCATTAATCATTAGTCAGGTTGTAAAGAAGGATTATAACTGATGGAATGATCAGTGGGAAAGAGGAAACAAAAAAAAAAACAAGAAAAAGAAACAGAGCAAGTAGTTTGTTTCAATCTGCACTAAGACTCCGCATCTCCGTCACTGGATGTGGATATCTCCTTCAATCATGAGTCTTTTGGAGTTGTCCTATAACCTTGTACTGCTGAGAGGAGCCCAGTCTATTGAAGTTGGTCATCACACATATGTCACATGGTTATGTCTGTGATTGTGTACAAATTTCTCCTGGTTCTGCTCTTTTCACTCAGCATCAGTTTATATAAGTCTCTCCAGGTTATTATGAAGTCCATCTGCTCCTCATTTCTTATAGCACAGTAGTATTCCATTACATTCATATGCCACAACTTGTTGAGCCATTCCCCAAATGATATGCATCCCCTTGTTTTCCAATTCTTTGCCACCACAAAAAGAGCCACTATAAATATTTTTATACCTCCTGGTCCTTTTCCCACTTCTCTGATCTCTTTGGGATATAATCCTGGAAGTGGTATTGTTGGGTCAAAGGATATGCACTTATTTATAGCCCTTTGGGAATAGTTCCAGATTGCTCTCCAGAATGGTGGTATCAATTCTCAGCTCCACCAACAATGAATTAGTGTCCCAATTTTTCCACATCCTCTCCAGCATTTATCATTTTGCTGTTTTGTCATCTTAGTGAGTCTGGCTGGTGAGATGTGGTACCTCAGAGTTGTTTTGATTTGCATTTCTCTAATCACTAGTGATTTGGAATATTTTTTCATGTGCTTATAGATATCTTTAATTTCATTTTCTGAAAAGTGCCTGTTCATATCCTTTAATCATTCATCAGTTGGGGAGTGGCTTGTATTCTTATAAAGTTGACTCAGTTCTTTGTATATTTTAGAAATGAGGCCTATATCAAAGACACTGGTTGTAAAAATTCTTTCCCAATTTTCCACTTCCCTTTTGATCTTGGTAACATTGGCTTTGTTTGTACAGAAGCTTTTCAATTTAATATGATCAAAATTATCCATTTTACATTTTGTAATGCTCTCTAACCCTTGTTTCATCTTGAAGTCTTCCCCAATCCATAGAGCTGACAGGTAAACTATCCCTTGCTCTCCTATATTGCTTACAGTATCAGCCTTTATACCTAGATCATGCACCCATTTTGACTTTATTTTGGTATATGGTGTTAGATATTGGTCTATGCCCAATTTCTGCCATACCATGTTCCAGTTTTCCCAGCAGTTTTTGTCAAATAGTGTATTCTTATCCTAAAAACTGGGGTCTTTAGGTTAATCAAACAGTAGATTACTAGAGTCATTGGCTGCTGAGTCTTGTGTACCCAATCTATTCCACTGATCCACTGCTCTATTCCTCAGCCAGTACCAAGTAGTTTTGATGACTGCTGCTTTGTAGTACAGATTAAAATCTGCTATGGCTAGGCCACCTTCCCTAGCATTTTTTTTCATCAATTGCCTTGATATTCTGGATCTTTTGTTCTTCCAGATGAATTTTGCTACATTTTTTTCTAGCTCTACAAAGTAATTTTTTGGTAGATTGATTGGTATGGCACTAAATATATAATTTAATTTAGGTAAGATTGTCATTTTTATTATATTAGCTCAACCCACCCATGAGCAATTGATGTTTTTCCAATTATTTAGACCTGATTTCATTTGTGTGAAAAGTGTTATGTAATTGTGTTCATATAAGTCCTGGGTTTGTTTTCATAAGTAGATTCCCAGATATTTTATAATGTCTACAGTAATATTAAATGGAATTTCTCTTTCTATCTCTTGCTGTTGGATTTCATTAGAGATATATAGGAATACCGAGGATTTATGTGGGTTTATTTTATATCCTGCAACTTTGCCAAATTTGTTTATTATCTCAAGTAGTTTTTTACTTGATTCTCTAGGATTTTCTAAGTATATCATTTGCAAAGAGTGATAACTTAGTCTCTTCTTTGCCTAAGTTGATTCCTTCAATTTCTTTTTCTTCTCTT
Source organism: Pseudochirops cupreus (assembly GCA_028627135.1). Taxonomy (NCBI): domain Eukaryota; kingdom Metazoa; phylum Chordata; class Mammalia; order Diprotodontia; family Pseudocheiridae; genus Pseudochirops; species Pseudochirops cupreus. Next base: position 11,841 of record JAQQSU010004980.1, on the reverse strand, counting down.
ATTGCTACTGCTAACATTTCTAGTACCAAATTGAATAAGAGGGGTGATGGTGGACATCCTTGTTTCACCCCTGATCTTATTGGAAATACTTCTAGCTAATCCCCATTACGTATAATACTTGCTGATGGTTTTAGATAGATGTTACTCATTATTTTAAGGAAGACTCCATTTATTCCTATCTTTTCTAGTGTTTTTAGTAGGAATGGGTGTTGTATTTTGTCAAATGTCTTTTCTGCATTTATTGAGATAATCATATGGTTTCTGCTAGTGTTGTTGTTGATGTGATCAATTATACTGATAGTTTTCCTGATACTGAACCACCCTTGCATTCCTGGAATAAATCCTACCTGATCAAAATGTATTATTCTTGTGATGATTTGCTATAGTCTTTTTGCTAATATTTTATTTAAAATTTTTGTATCTATATTCATAGGGGAAATTGATCTATAATTTTCTTTCTCTGTTTTGTCCCTTCTGGATTTAGGTATCAGTACTATATTTGTCTCATAAAAAGAATTTGGTAGGATTCCTTCTTCTCCAATTTTCCCGAATAGTATGTAAAGTATTGGAGTCAATTGTTCTTTAAATGTTTGGCAAAATTCACTAGTAAAGCCATCTGGCCCCGGAGATTTTTTCCTATGGAGTTCACTGGTGGGTTGTTCAATTTCTTTTTCTGAGATGGGGTTATTTAAGTAGTTTACTTCCTCTTCAGTTAGTTTAGGCAACTTGTATTTTTGTAAATATTCATCCATTTCACTAACATTGTCAAATTTATGTGCATAAAATTGGGCAAAATAATTCCTAATTATTGTTTTAATTTCCTCTTCATTGGAGGTTCCTTATCTCTTTTAATTAGATCTATTTTTGCTTTTGCTTTATCTGAGATAAGGACTGCTACCCCTCCTTTTTTTTTACTTTAGCTTGTGTGTATCCCCTTGTTTCAAATGTGTTTCTTATAGACAGCATATTGTAGGATTATGGTTTTTAATCCATTCTGCTATCTGTCTCTGTTTTATGGGAGAGTTCATCCCATTCACATTTACAGTTATAATTACTATCTGTGTCTTTCCCTCCATCCTATTCCCTCCCCTGTTTGTGTTTTTGTTTCTTCCTTCTCCCTTCCCTTCCTTAAGATTTTTCCTTTTCACCACCACCTCCCTCAGTATACCTTCCCTGTGACCCCTCCATTTACCTACCCTTTCCCCTTACTAGTATTTCCCTCCCTTCTAACCACTCCCCCTTTCTTATCCACCCTTAGCCCTCCTACTGCCTTAGGGCACAATAGATTTTTATACTCATCTACCCTTCTGCCGCTTCCTTGCCCGGGAGGCAGTTTGGCCGGACCGGCTTATCTCTCCCAATTTTAGCCGAGTTCCACTGACCTTTCACTTAGTCCTTTTTTTCTTATGGCTTGATAATTCTGGATACTGCCACAGCTGCCGCAGATCCACTCTCCTGAAGCTCCAGCTGTGGCTCGGCTTGGCTTGTCAGGCCGCCCCCAGGGCCAAGCCGCCGTTTCAGCCTGGGCTGGTTTTGGCTTCCAGAACTGAGATGGTCCCTCGTGGCTGAACTGCCTTCAGCGGAAAGTATATTTGTGTGCATTTTAGAGCTCTAGCATTTGTTTAGAGTCATATTTTATGGGTATTTTGAGGTGGCTATGCGGGAGCTGTGGTACCTTGCTGCTCCTACACTGCCATCTTGGCTCTGCCCCCCCTATGCAAACTCTTAATCCAATGCTTCATCATCATCCAGAGATCAGCCTAGATTCTCAAAACCTGTGGACCTTAACCTCTGGTAAATCCTTGTTATGCAATCAAAGTTTCAAGTATGGTTCTGACAATAGATTAAGTCAGCTAAGACCAATCTAGCTAAGCAAGGAGAGACTCATCACCAGTGTGCTGAGGAATTCTTTGGTCATGCCAATCCACAAAATAAAGGAAAATTCAAAATGACCTTTTGTCTTGTGTAACTTTTTGCAGTGATGATGACAGATTGGCAGAAAAGGGAGTAGGGGATGCTAAAAATTCCACGAATTTGGAACTGTCTACATACTTCAATGTGCCTGTGGTATTTACTCTAAGCATGAGATCAATTATATAGATGAAAAGGGAGAGAAATTGTATTAAAACCTCAAGTGGAGGTAGAATATACTTTATGATTATGTATGTTATATATGATTAGTAATGCCATTACAAAGGTCAGCATAGTTGACTATTGTAAGAGATTTATTGGTAAATGTAGGTCAAGAAGCATGAACAAAGACTTGTTAACTATACAGAAGTATAGTTCTTTAAATTATTTGATCAGAGCAGGACGATTTGGGACCATGACCTGTCTGGTATGGGACGTTCAAATTCTCAAATGGATCTAATCAATTCTGATAGTCTTTTCCACAACGCATATTGCCATCCATTCATGCCTGACCACCCTATGGGAATCTTGTCCCTATCCTTCCTAATTCCACCTCACAGGATCCTTCCAGTGTGCTAGACACTTTATTTTTTTAGGCAAAGCAATTTTAGGCAAGGCAATGTAAAGACACATGATGTGTCTACATTCATGACACATCATGAATGCTTTTCTTTGGAAAAAAAAAGGTAAGTGCTTCATCTTGTGAGCATTGAAAAATGTCACAAATATGAAATTAATTATATTTTTATGGGCGAGAGGTCATTATTGATGTTAGGTCATCCTTATATCCACTATCTGTGTGCAGTTAAAATACCAACGTTTTCGAGTACATGTCAGGGTTAGTCAAAGGTAGAAGAAAAAAATAATAAGAAAAGATATGATAGGCAATTGAGACAACTCAATTCTGAACTATTTACATGATTATAAGAATGGAAAAAGCATAGCAAAAATCCTATCAACATTGGTTATAATGATTGTGCATAGAAGTTTGGTTGTTGACACAAAGCGAGACTAAAAATTCCTCCAAAAGGGCTTAAGTCCACAAATACTGAGAGGGATTGCAGCTGGAGGCCACGCTGGTTTTGAATAGTTCCTTTTTGTAAAGGCTTGCAGTGAAATTTGATGCTTATGAGTAATATCAAATAAAGGTGAGAGATTCAGTGGTGTGTAAAACCAATTTAAAGAACACTGGCAAGAGTTTTAACTAAGTAAATTTATCTCAATGACATTCAAATATAAAAACCAAAGGAGAACATCAAACAAAAAAAAATGGTGATGGTCTGTGAAATTTTTATAACAAACTGTTGTTACCATCAAGGGCAAAGGAGCCACCACCATTGAAATCTTTCATCATTGTTCCGGATGATTCCCTGTGGATGGTTAAGAATGCCAAATGTTCTTGTTTGCAGATGACATTGTACTAGTTCCATCAAACCATATAATATTGCATAGTTTCATGAAAGAAAGATGTAACCAATGAAAACAGTATGATCTTGGCAACACATAAGGATCTTTGAAACAGGCATAATAGATATCATTAATGGATCATGATAAGAAAAGAAGGTAGACCACTCATGTGGCAAGGATGAGGGATGACATTTGGACAGCCTGAGTTCTTCAGTGATGCCTTTGGAAAGTCAGGAGAATATGAACAAAGTGTAGCACACTGGAAGGATCCTGTGAGGTGGAATTAGGAAGGATAGGGACAAGATTCCCATAGGGTACGCAGGCATGAATGGATTGCAATATGTGTTGTGGAAAAGACTATCAGAATTGATGAGATCCACTTGAGAATTTGAATGTCCCATACCAGGCAGGTCATGGTCCCAAATCTCCCTGGTCTGATCAGATAATTTAAAGAATATAATTAGTTCCAGGCACCTTGTTTAGGATGGACACTGGTAAATAAGATTGTTCACAAAGCAGTGACTCTTATCAGGAAGTTAACAAATTTATACCTAATGGGAATTTGTTGAAGAAAATAAAGATGTTTATTTTTGAGTAGAGAAGCCTTCTGGAGAGCAGATTTGGTTGCCATATTTAGGAACTAAGTGTTTTCATCTGGAAGAGGGAATAAATATTTTTTTCTTGACTTTCTATAACATAGTCCCACATGATTCCCTTGACAGAAAAGCCCAGAAGGCTTTCTGTTAGGTCATATCTAATACTCTCTCATGTACCCCTGACCTCCATAGATGATCACCAATTAATTTGCCCTCATTAGTCCCTAGAAGCTTGTGTCAGGTGCTTTACAAAATTTTTAAACCATGGTCTTTATGTCAGATATGGGCTAGGCTAGGTGGCTTTCGACATCCCTTCTAATTCTGATGTTCATTGTATTTCTATTGATTCCATTCCTAAATACATGCCCAGGACTGTGCTAGGTTCTGTGAGATACCATAGTGGTATAAGATGGTCCATGTCTTCATAGATCTTATCATCTTATTGGGAAAAGAAGTAGTTGACATGACTGTTTACTGCTGGACCATCTCACTTGGCTATGGGAGATTGAGTTGGTGAGATGTATTGCTCTCAGGCTGAGGTCTCAGAATCTAGAATCATTGCTCAGATTCCATCTTAGAGGTGCTCTGTCTTCTGGCTCTGCTATAAGCCAGGGGCTAAGCCTAAACCGTAGAACATATGAATAGAAACATAAGTTGGACACATGAGCCACAGCATTAACATAACATATTGTAAACTGGGCCCCATACAACTCCAAGGAACAGGGAAGAAGGAAAAATGTGGACTACCACAGATGAGCTGTGGTAAATTTATTGGAGCTCTATCTACTATTTATTTCCCTTCTCCCACACTTCGACATGACTCACACAAAAGTGGTTCATCAAACCAGTGTACACCAGCACTGAAGTGATTTCAATACAATGAGGCTTCTCTGCTTTCTCCTGGAATTCGTCAAAGTCCTTTATCAAGTACCAAGAAGCCTGGGCTAGTCTGACCTGCCAAAAATATAGAAGGATGGCCTGCACAGTGAAGGACAGAAGCAGCTTCACGGTGAGGATGGAGAGGTCTAGAACTGGACAGGGGTCCACCAGCTGGGTTGTTACTTCATTTAGGTCTTGAAGGACATGTTTTACATAGACAGAGAGCAAGAAGTATTCCATATAGGAAGAATGGCACCAGCCATGGCTCAGTCAGGAAGGACAGATGGGAAATAAATGAAGTGTAAATTCATAATCTCTGCTTACTTGTAACTCTTGCTTGGTTGAACCATGGGCCCCTCACCTACCTTTTCCAGACCTCAGTTTCCTTCTCTGTAAAGTGGAGATAATTGATTCTTCAATAGGTTGTTGTGATACTCAAAAAAGAGAATATGTATAAGATGCTTTATAAACCTATAAAATATTAGTTATTTTTATAATTCACAACAAAACTGGGCTCAGATTCCAGGAGGTGGAAACAATGCATTGTAGAGTCTACTATGTATCCATAATATTTAGAGGGCATGATTATCTCATTCAATGCACTAAACTGCTGGGTAATCCTACTCTACTTCCCTTATCAATTCACTATCACCCTCTCTGCAGTGGTTCTTCCAAACCTTTTCATCCCCACTCAAACATCCCATGGATCTCCCTTACCCTCACTCTCAGCTGAGAACTTTGTCTCATATTTGATAGAAAAGAATTGAGGTCATTCACTGACAGCTCCCTCTTTTCCCTTCTTCCTCATCTCCTATCACAAAGGTACCTTCTTCCACTCTCTCCTTCTTTACCCCTGTCTCACATGATGATGTATGTAGCCTTAATCCTTACCAAGGCTCACCCCACTACTTGTTCAAGTGATCCTATTTCATTCTGTTGCTTCAAAGAGATTGTTCTCTTGTGTCACTCCAACTCTTTCACTTATTTTTAATCTCAACTGCCTCATTTCCTACTTCCTCCAAACATGACCATGTCTTCCCTATCCTGAAAAAAAAACTTCATCTGTTTCTTCCATTTCTGCTAACCATTCTGATCCTTCCATTTCTGTCCTAATTTTTTTTCTGTCCTTTGTAACTAAACTTCTTGAAAAGACTACAGTAGATGTCTCCACTTTTTCTCCTCTCATTGTCTTCTTAACCCTTTGCGATCTGGTGTCTCACCTTATCATTCCACTGTAACTTCTCTCTCCAAAGTTACTAAAGATCTCTTAGTTGCCAAATCCAATGTCCTTTTCTCAGCCCTCATTCTCTTTTATCTCTCTGGAATCACTGACATTGTTGATTGCTCTCTTCACCTTGATGTTCCTTCCCTCTGTGTTTTTGGGACACCACTCTCTCCTGGCTTTCCTCTTACCTATCTAACCATTCCTCTTTCTTCTTTGCTGGATCTTCTTTTAGAACCAGATCACACAAGTGTAGGTGTCCTTCAGGATTCTGTTTTGGGTCTTTTTCTCCCTCTATACTACTTCACTTGGTAATCTCATCAGCTCTCATGGGTTTAATTACCATCTCTAAACTAATGATTCTCAAATCTGTCTTTCTTGACCCAATCTCTCTGCTGACTTCCAGTCAGGCATCTCCAACTTCCTTTTAGAGATCTCTAAGTGGATGTCCAGTAGATGTCTTAGACTTAAAATGTCTACAACAGAACTTACCATCTTTTCTTCTAAACCCTCCCTATCCTCTACCTTCCCTAGTACTGTAGAAGGAAATATCATCCTCCCAGTTCTTCAGGCATTCAACCTGGACTCCTTACTCTCACACTCCATATCCGAGCTGTTGCCAAGGCCAGTAGAATTTACTTCTGCAGCATCTCTCAATTACAACTCCCTTCTCTTGTCTGACATTACCATCTTCTCCATAACTTCCCCTTCCAGTCTTCTTATACCTTACTGCCCAACACATTCTGTTAGATCCAGTGACACTGGACTCCTGGCTTGTCCATGAACAAGACACTCCATCTCTCAGCTCCAGGCATTCTTTCTGGCTGTTCCTCATGCCTGGAAGGCTTTCCTTGTTCCACTCTGACTACTGACATCTCTGGCTTCCTTTAAGTCCCAACTGAAATCCCACATCCTCTAGGAAGCCTTCCCTAACCCCTCTTACACGGTAGTGTCTTCACTCTTTTAATTATTTCTTATTTATCACGCATATAGCTTGCTTTGTAAATTTTTGTTTGCATGTTGTCTCCCCCATTAGATTATATGCTCCTTGAGGGAAGGAATTCTCTTCTGCTTCTTTTTGTGTTTCCAATGCTTAGCCTGGCACATGGTAGCAGCTTAATAAATGCTTATTGAATTAAATTGAAAAATGAATTTAACTTGACCCCATGGGGTTCTTTCCTTTCTTCCAAGACACTGAAAGTGGAAGAAAGCATGCCAATAGGAAAACCTGCCAAGAAACCAGAGTTGAGTGCTTTACAGTCTAAGAAAATGATAGATTCTCTGTTCCTTGATGCTTATTTCAATAATCATCCAGGAAGAAATTTCAAGGGGGAATTCCCCAACTTACTCCAAGCGTAATTGGCTTACAGACTCAATCCCTATTTGTTCCAATGGCGAAAGGTTAATATAAATATCCACCTCTCCTCCATTTTCCAGCAGTCTTCACAGTTTGTCTTTACCAACCAGAGAAAGGAGGACGTATCCCAGGTGATCTTGTGTTTCTCTGAGCCCTTTCTTTGCCTCCTTTTTGCTTTATGTCCTCTATCACATCCAATTGATTATGTTCTTGTCGGCAAGGCTTCTTGTCTTCTGTTTTCTTTAGGCTAACACATATTAGGTTCTCAATAAGATCTGTAGTAGTAGAATGTAAGCAGGGAATGCTTTTGATTTTTTTTTTTTAAATCTCCAGGGCATAGCACGACATACAGCATATGATAGAACTGATTTGGTTAATCAAAAAATGTTTTTCACTCACTTATATTTTCACTCACTTATATTAGGCAACAGCAAAGTTGGTGGCAAAACCCCAAAACATTTCATAGTTTCCATGCTACCATGCTAAGGGACCTGTTGGTTTTTTTTCCCAAGAATTGATGGGGAGAATGGATAGTTTCTGATTCTTTGTAAAGCAGTTTTTGAGTTTTCAAATAATAGATGGTTAAGGCTGTAATTAAATAAAAAATCAATATCATAAGGATAGTTAAACAGCAAAACCAAAGGCATTTCTAAGTGTTTATGTGGCTTTTTGAGCATCTCTTTACAGCATTCCTGGCTGACCTCCACAATGAAGCTCTTACAGTCCTCTTCTTCTCCTTAGTTCTTTGTGTCAGCAGCAAGCCGTAGTTGGGAAGGAACTTTCAGGAAAGTAAGGCCATGATGACTGGGGATGGTTTGGTATCCCCCTCTGCTTGGAGAGCACATCACCTCTGACAATGTTGCTTTGCATAAATATATGAAAAAAGGAAGACTGTTTTGTTTAGATGGGAATGCTTCTATAAGGGAGAAGAGGTCAAAGTATGGCAGGTTTATGTGTGTGTGTGTGTGTGTGTGTGTGTGTGTGCATGTGGTGTGTGTGTATGTTGTGTGTATAATCCTAACTTGGTATTGGATCACTCAGAATATGAAATAGAAAAGAGACTGCTGTCTCAGAGCAGATGTTATCCCAGGTCCTTTCTGACAGAAATGGTATAGTATTGGAGGCAGCTAGGTGGCGCAGTGAACAGAGCACCGGCCCTGGAGTCAGGAGGACCTGAATTCAAATTCGACCCCAGACATTTGACACACTTACTAGCCATGTGACTTTGGGCAAGTCACTTAACTCCAATTGCCCTCAAAAAAAAGAAAGAAAGAAGGGTATGGTATTAACAACAGGCTAAGATAGCAACATCAATTATATTTTAAAAATCCAGTGTTTTATAGTTACATGAGGAAGGAATCACTATTACATAAAGGTCATCCTGACGTGCTGTTTTCACTGGTGGTCGGTGGTTTGGAAGAGGTTTCCCTGCCATCCGTTCCAAACATTTTGCTCAATGCTTTGCACATTGTAGGCCCTAAATAAATTTCTTATTCCCTTCACTTCTCCCGCTTATTCACTTGGAAAGACCTTGAACCTGGTAATGATGTTTTATTCTCCCAAAGAGCCAGTTCTGTGTTGTCGGAGCCTTGTTTGTGACTCCAGATACCTTTGTCATTGCATTTCTCTTTCTAGAGACAGAGCAAAAGTGGGAGGACTACTGTAGGAATGATTTAGAAAGAAGAAAATCTAAAAATGATATTGACTTTGTGGTGGTTGAAACTCCTGAGGAAATAGATGAAATTGAATTAGTATTCAGGTAAGAATTTAAGAATTTTCCTGACTGTAGAGCAGATCTGAGCTATCTGGGAAATCGAGAAAATGGAGAAAATCTCCTGTGTAAGCTCACTTGGCAATGCAGACACGCCTTGTTTATTTCCCAAAGCACTCAATGCAGGCAGTCTGTCAGTCTAACAAAGAAAGTGACAGCCGGTGGGTTTTTGGTACTAATTTTACATCTATTCCCTAAATTGCAGAAAGGAGGGAAGATTTCTTTTAAAAATTTTTTTTGTTATTATGAACTTGACAAACACTAAAAGTATGAACATTTCCATAAGAAGGAACAAGAAAAATGACATCATACATGAAACTGTTACATATACTTTTTAAGGATATATAATAAATTCAATATATTATTTCCAAAGTTGTGATCCTCAGTGACTGTTTTTTTTAAAAAAATCCTTCAGTGATGCACTTTCCTTTCCCTTCATCTCCTTAGCTTTTCTTCTCTCTTCCTCTCTTTTTCCTTTCTCTTTTCAACATCACTACCACTAATTTTTTTCTTTTCAATTTTCCCCATATAAAAAGCCCCGCAATTCTCCTTGTAACAAATTAATCTAGTCAAATAAAGCACATCCACACATTGGCTATGCTGCAACTGCATATTTTTCTTTCTTTTTTTTGTATTTTATTTTTCTCCAATTACATGTAAAAACAATTTTCAACATTTTTTTTTAAATTTTGAGTTCCAAATTCTCTCCCTCCTTTCCAACCCTCCTCATTGAGAAGACAAGCAATGGTTATACATATGTTGTCATGCAAAACATAATTCCATATTAGTCATGTTGTAAAAGAAAATGTAGGACCTCCCCCCCCCCCAAAACCAAACCCCAAGAAATATAAAGTAAAAAAAGGTACGCTTCAATCTCCATTCAGACTCCATCAGTTCTTTCTCTGGGTATAGATAACATTTTTTTTCTCATAAGTCCTTCAGAGTTGTCTTGGATCATTTGTATTACTGAGAATAGCTAAGTCATTCACAGTTGATCATCTTACGATGTTACTGTTACTGTGTGCAATGTTCTCTTGGTTCTGCTCATTTTACTTTGCATCAGTTCATGTAAGTCTTCCCAGGTTTTTCTGAGAGCATCTTGCTCATCATTTCACATAGTACAATAATATCATCACAATCTTATACAATAACTTGTTCAGACATTCCCCAATTGATGGGCATCCCCTCAATTTCCAATTCTTTGTCACCAAGAAGAGAAGCTATAAATATTTTTGTGCATATAGGTCCTTTTCCTTTTTTAAAAATTTCTTTTGGGATACAGACCTAGTAGTAGTATTTTATGCATGGTTTTATAGGCCTTTGGGCATAGTTCTGAAATACTCTACATAATGATTGAATCAGTTCACAACTCCACCAACAGTGCATTGGCATCTCAATTTTCTCTCATCCTCTCCAACATTTGTCATTTTCCTTTTCTGTGCTATTAGACAATCTAATAGGTGTCAGGTAGTACCTCAGAATTGTTTTAATTTGCATTTCTCCAATCAATAGTGATTTAAAGCATTTTTTCATATGGCTATAGATAGCTTTGATTACTTTATCTGAAAAATGACTGACTGTTCATATCTTTTAATAATTTATCAACTGGGGAATGGATCTCAATTTTTTTTTTGCAAATTTGACTCATTTCTCTATATATTTGATAAATGAGACCTTTATGAGAGAAACTTGCTTCAAAATTTTTTCACAGTTATGATTGCTAACTGTATTTCCTTCTATCTTTTCCCCCCATTTATTCTGCCCCTTCTCTTATTCCCTTCACCTCCTACATTCCTGTAGGGTAGAATAGATTTCTATACCCAATGGAATGTGTATGTTATTCCCTCTTTGAGCCAATTCTGATGAGATTAAGGTTCAAACTTTCCATGCTACCTCCCCATCTTCCCTTCCACTGTAAAAAACTTTTTCTTGCCTCTTTTAAATGAGATAATTTACCCCATTTTACCTCTCCCTTTCCCTTTCTCCAAGTGAATTCCTCTTTCTCAACCCTTAATTTTTTTTTTTAGATATCATTCCATCATATTCAACTCATACCTGTGCCCTCTGTCTATATATACTCCTTCTAACTGCCCTAATAATGAGAAAGTTCTTATGACTTAGAAGTATTATCTTCTCATATAGGAATGTAAACAGTTTGGCATTATGAAATCCCTTACGATTTCCCTTTCTTGCTTACCTTTTTATGCTCCTCTTGAATCTTGTATCTGAAAGTAAAATTTTCTATTCAGTTTTGGTCTTTTCATCAGGAATGCTTGAAAGTCTTCTATTTCATTGAATATACATTCCCCCCCCCCCCCTCCCAAGATTTATACTTGCTTTTGCTATGTAGGTGATTCTTGATTGTAATCTTAGTTCCCTTGCCCTCTGGAATATCATATTCTGAGCCCTTTGATCCTTTAATGTAGAAGCTGATAAATCATGAATTATTCTGACTGTAACTCCATGATACTTGAATTGTTCTCTTTTGACTGTTTGCAATATTTTTTCCTTGACCTAGAAGACCTGGAATTTGGTTATAATAGTATTCCTGGAAGTTTTCATTTTGGGATCTCTTTCAGGAGGTGATAAGTGGATTATTTTAATTTTTATTTTATCCTCTTATTCTAGAATATCAGGGAAGATTTCCTTGAAAATATTTTTCAAGGAAATATAATGTCTAGGCTTTTTTTTTTTTTTT
>JAQQSU010000498.1:0-22388 GCA_028627135.1 Pseudochirops cupreus | reverse complement strand
AGATCAGTTGTTTTTCCAGTGAGATGTCTTCCCTTGTTTTCACATTGTCTTCTATTCTTCATTCCTTTGGTTTTGTTTTATCACTTCTTGATTTCTCATAAAGTCATTAGCTTCCATTTGTTCCATTTTAATTTTTAAGGAATTATTTTCTTCAGTGAGCTTTTGGACCTTCTTTTCCATTTGGCCAATTCTACTTTTTAAGGAGTATTTTCTTCAGTGAATTTTTGTGCCTTTTTTTCCCATTTCATTAATTCTGATTTTTAAGGCATTCTTCTCCTCATTGGCTTTTTGGACCTCTTTTTCCATTTGACCTAGTCTGTTTTTTTAAGGTGTTATTTTCTTTAGTATTTTTGTGTGTGTGTGTCTCCTTTACCAAACTTTTGTTTTATTTTTCATAATTTTTTCCATTCATTCTCATTTCTCTTATCAGTTTTTCCTCTATCTCTCTTACTTGATTTCAAAATCCTTTTTGAGCTCTTCCTTGGTTTGAGACCAATTCATATTTTTCTTGGAGGCTTTGGATGTGGAAACTTTTGTTATCTCCTTCTGAGTGTGTGTTTTTGTCTTCCTTGTTACCATAGTAACTTTCTGTGGTCAGATTATTTTTTCCTGTTGTTTGCTCGTTTCCCCCAACCTATTACTTAACTTTTAACTGTTTGTCAAAATAGGGCTCTGCTTCCAAGGTGGAGGACACACTGTCCCAAACTTCAGGAGTTTTATGCAGCTGTTTCCAGAGAAACTTTGGGGGTTTTCAGTTCTTCCAATGTGATATGATCTAAGGAGAGGTGTTTACTACTCTCCTGGCCTGTGCTCTGGTCTATGAGTGACCATAAGAACTCTTTTTTGCCCTGGAACTGTGAGGAGGGTCCCCCCTACACTATGGCTGCAAACTCTGGTGTTCTAGTGTTCCACCTTGCCCTGGGACTGCCACCCAGGACTGTGATCTGGATCTGAGTGTGGGCAAAGCAGCAGAGCCCTCACTGCTAGCAAAGAGACCCTGTAATCTCCTTCTGACCAGTTGTTTGACTCCCTCACAGCCTGTGGGCTGAGAGCTCTGGAAGTAACTACTGCTTGTGACTCCCAATGTCTGCTCCTGGTTTTCTGGGTCCAGAGCTGTGCTGACACAACCTGCACTAAACTGTACTCCACTCTCTCTTAGGTGTGACAGACCTTTCCTGCCAACATAAGTTGTCTTTATTGTTTTACTCTGTCTTTTTGTGGGTTCTGCTTCTCCAGAATTTGTTTAGAGTCAGTATTTAAAGCAGCAGTTCTCAACCTATGGGTTGTGACCTTGGGGTCAAATGACCCTTTCACAGGGGTCACAGGGGTCGCCTAAGACCATTGGAAAACACATTTCTGATGGTCTTAGGAACCTCCTCTGTCTCCAGTTGGGTCTGCCCACTGCATGCAGACACACCCATATACGACTATTAAAGGGAACCAGCATTAGGAAGGTTGAGAACTACTGATTCAAAGGTATTTGGAGTGGTTTGGGGGAGAGTTTAGGCAAGTTGTCCCTACCTTTACTCTGCTATCTTGGCTCCACCTCTGTCCTTTAATTTCTTTAAGGAAGGAGATGAAATCTCTGTGTTTGCCTCCCATAGAATGAAATAGGTAAGTATGATTCTGTGAAATCAGTCATAGAAAGCAAGGGCTGATGAGGGAAATTGTCTGTTTATTATATGTCCCACACCTTTAATTCTTAGACAGCAGTTCACCATTTCAAACGGGATTAATTGTTAGTCTCTCACCCATATAAGCAATGTGGCCCTTCAGTGGGGACTTTTTGCTACACCAAAACACTAAGTTAGAAATCAAACTGTAATATTTAAGCCTAGGTCAGTTGAAGAAATTATATAAATAATGTGAACTAAAAATAGCAAAGACAGCATAACTGAATAGATTTCCTTAAATAAGTCAGAGAAAACAGGGAAAGAAAAGGCAATTAGGTCATCTAAAATCTTCTCCTGATTTCTATCAAATGATACAAATCTCTCTCCCTCCCTCTGATCTCTCTACCTGGAGAAGTAATGTCATTAGTTTTGAGGAGAATGCAGGAAAAGTAATAGATCATTTTAATGCTATATTTAAAGGCTACAATCCCACTTGTAACCCATTTAATAGTGACTTTGCTCTCCATAAGCTAAAGATAAACAGTCATAGAGGCAGCTAATACGCTAGTCTCAGTAGAAAGGGGTGTCCCCAGTTGGACTTTACAAGATTCAGAATAGGACCCCAATGAACCTGAAGATGTTTGTGTGAGGGCATGAATATTTGTACAACTGGAACAAGTTCTAGGACACAACACAATAAGAGGGTGAGGATTCTAATAATTTTTACAATAGGCTATGGAAAAGTGTGAAACTATACATAATGCTAGACCTCTTTAGTTCAAGAGATACTCATATCATTTACAACTATTTTGTTAGTCAATCTCTTCCTGAGATACAAAAACATTTCTGCAAAAGATGCTCAGGTTGGCATAGAATGACCATATTGCAGATTAGAGGCATTTCCCTCTATGTCTATGAGGGAAAGGAAATGAGAAAATGAGAAAGAGGTAAAAGATAGAAAGAAAAGGGAAAACTAAGAAAAAAGAAGGAACTGCAGAAAAAGAACAGACTGTTATCCCAATGCAGCCTGTTCCAGCCTAAATCATCCTTCTTTCAGAAGTTACTACACAGTCTGTGTTGTAGGTTATATCTAAACCTTAGATATTTCAAAAGTGTTTGTTTCTCCTGTGGAAGAAAGTGTTGCATCACCCAAGACTGTTTTAAGAGATAAAGAGACCTTAGAAGTCAAAAGAGAAATGGCAGTAAGAGTTCTCTAAGAAGCAATAATGCACAAGTGGGAGAGGTAAAGGCTGTGGATCTCAAAGATAAATTTTCTTTTTTTTCAGACTCCAAGATCGTAGCCCTGACTTTTCACCTTCATGTTGCCTTTGCTAATTTTAGAAGTTGAGTAAGTACTCTTTCTGTTGACAAGGTATCCAGTAGAAACTTAAATGCTAACTAACTGAAACTGAGTGTGGCAAGGAATTTTTGTTTTAACTTGGAAATGTAGTAGCTAGAGGATAAATTTCCTTCCTGCTTTCTCCTTATCCCTAAATCCACCTGTGAACTAGTGGGGATGAAATCTCCTGGGAAGCCTTAGGGTTGTCATCTCCTGTTCTCTGACGGTATTGTGTTCCCTACAAATTATCCACCCAATATCTGATGTCAGGAAAATTTGTTTAAAACTTTAAAATAAATTTTTGTCCTTTAAAGCACACTTTGATCAAACTTTCTCTATAGTGGCCATAAATGCAATTACTTAGAATTTCAGCAATTTATATTTCAAATGTATTTTACCATTGTAAAAACTGTTTGCATATGAAATGCTGGTAAGATTTGAGAATTGTAACTCTCTTAACTTATGAATTACAAAGTATTAAATCTCTCTGATTCTAAAAAGTGAAGAGTACATAAGCAGAAAAGAGAAGAGAGTAAGTATGATTGAGTTTGGAAAACTGCTTTATCTCTTTAGACAGAACCCTGAGCCCCACTGCTGTACTTCCACAAGCCTCCTAAAAGTTTTTGTAATTACTAAAAACATCTTAATGAATTAAAAAAAAATGTCATCTGGGACGAGGAATAGGCAATATAGATTCTATTTCTTTTTGGAAGGACAAGAGAGATTTGTAACTCTTTGATCTAGAGAATGTGTAAATTGCAACTAATCAATCAACAAGGTATAACTGTGATAAGCAAATTAATGAAGAAAATCACTTGGGTTGAAATTAACTACGCAGCTTGAGAAAGTAAGGTTGTAGTAAGACATCAGGTTTAACAACAGTATGTGCTAAAACTATGAAGGAAACATTCAGTAGGGTGAACACAGTTGGAGATTTGGTTGAAATGTACAATTTCAAAAGGAAATTTACAGCAGGCCAGATGTATGTACAATTTCAATAAAGGAAAGTTATGTAGTCTGTGAGAAATGCTGGCAGTTTGGTTTCCACAGATTCTATAGGAACAATGAGTGTTTACATGCAGGAAGGCATAAATCTGTAAAGAGGGACCTGAGCTAGGCTGGCTTGGACCAGTTGGGGGATGATTGCCAACTTTTCATTAACCCGAATGCTTAATGGGTAAGTCGGGAGAGTTGTAACCCAGAAGAGCTGGAGCCAATCCCAGCTCTGAAGGGAGGAATGATGGGAAAATCAAATGGAACAAGCATAAAGAGGTCTTGTCTTTGATCCTTTGTAGTCTTTTTTTGGAGGCTACTCATTTATTCATTACAGAATAAATGTAAAATAAAGATGATGAAACTTCCTGGATCCCCGACAAGAGTAGTTATTCCCTCCTAGACAGAATACAAAGATTTTCATTTATAACAAGTCTGAGTAACAAGTTTTGAGATTTGGAAAGATAAAAGTAAAGGTTTGAGATAAAATAAGGAAGGTAAATAATTTTGATTTTTGAACCATAAGAGAGATGCAAAAAAAATGAAAAGAAGGTTTAATCATTTTGAGATGGTTTGAGGAAGTTTGACTTTGTTTAAGTAGAAAGTTTGAGAGCTATAGTAGAATGAAAAAAATTGTGGCTTAATTTGAAAACCAGTAGAGAAAGATATAGAGGGCTAGGAGAAAAATGATAAACAACGGGCACTTGAACTATTAAGATGTATTCCCAAGTGTGACAACTGGGGTAGTTTACTGTCACTTTTAAAAGCTCTGGCAGTAGATTAGCTGGAAATAGCGTACCTCATAATATGAAATGCTTGGAATAAATAGCTCTTGTATATATAATATTAAATAGTTGAAATTATAAATTAAGATTCTGTATGATACGATTTGGAAAATAGATCCAACTGTAATTGAATTTATTCTGGTCTCATTTTAAGTGAAATGTGTCTCTCTGGGAAGTTATACTTTGGCATTAAGACAAATTAGGAAAATTGTTAACTGTGTGGGTTTAAGCCAAATTACTTCAGTTATTTCATTTGTAATATGCATAAAGATAATGCCTAACACTAACCTGATATTTTATTGTATTAGAAATATTGTTAGAAGAGTGAATTCTTCCTTGATTCTCTTGGATTATAGATTTAATTGTTAAAAGATGGATGTGAATATATTATTAAAAATCTTTAGAAATATAGAAGATAGTAGTAATGATTGCTGTGAAATTGGCATTAGCAAGGACCCTTTAAAATGTCCTTATCTGTGAAATGGAGAATCATAAAATTTTACTAGACCCACTAATAGTTTGAAGTAATGCTGAGTGTTGTCCTTTTGAAGCAGATTGATAACTGAGCAGGGAGTTAATATTTTAAGACTTCAAGATGTAGTTCCATGCTCAGGTTAAAGTATAGTGATTTGATTTTAGAACCAGAAATTACAGAAGGAAAAGATTCAATCTCTCCCCATTGTACAACATTATCCTGAGAATGTTCTTCAGTTTTGACTTTAGTCTGCTATTTAGCACTGGGTAAGTTGTGTCCACATACTTTTCAGGATTATGTGTAGGAAGCTCTTTTTCAGAGAGTGGTTAACCTTGGGCCTTGACCATGGTATACATCTAACACCATAAAAATATAGATTATTGTGATCTGGGACAATTATGTAGGAACTTAAATGTTTCCTTGTTTCATTCAAATTGAGAATTATTTAACTAACTCCTTTTGTGAAAACTCTTAAAGTTTTCTGCCTGGGGAAAATAGGCCATACCCTGTCAACATCAGACCAAACTCCCTAGGGCTCCTTTTCCTGGGCCCCAAATCAGTTAACTACAATCTTATAATATTTAACCCAGTACACTTTAACTTAGTCGGATGATAACAGATGTGAATTCAAATGAGTAAGGATTTATATGTATTTACTAGTATTGTTAATGTAAAATTAAATACATGTCTATATTGTGAAACTTTGTAATACCAATTTAGTCAGAAAAATAGATTCTGTTGTAATTTGGCTATTGTCAGGTTCTAAATTCAGTGTTGAGTATTTTATTTTATTTAGATTACAACAATGGGAAACATTTTTCTTTGTTGTTTTATCTGATAAGTTAGTGTAAGTTCTATAATGATTAATCTATCAGGATGGATTTTCAAGCTGTTTTTGAGAAAGAGAAATACTAGTAGAAAAAGAATCTTAAGTAAAAATCTTTTGTGTGACTTTTTAGAAGGCCTGATAAATTTTTATTTGCTGGCTAATTTATTATTTTTTTTCTGGGAAACTTTTTGTTGTAGGTAGAGTGGGACAGCTGGACACAGGTTAGATGATTCCAATTTTGTTGGCAACATCTAAACGTTGTAGTCTGGAGCAAGTCAGACATAGGCCTTCTTCTCTCCATCAGGCCATATCAGTGTGTTGACCTTGGCCACAATGATGTCATAACAGCTTCTTTACAACCTTCTTGACCTGATGCTTTGTTGTCCTTGATGTTCACAATGAAGACTAGGGTGTTGTTGTCTTCGATCTTCTTCATAGCAGACTCAGTAGTCACGGGAAACTTAATGATGGCATAGTGATCAAGCTTGTTTCTCCAAGGGGCACTTTTCTGAGGGTATTTTTGGGTCACCAGAAGGTGGGGAATGTTTGCATCTTCTTCTTTTTGTGGCTATGGACACCTTTTGGCACTGCCTTCTTGGCCTTCAAGGCCTTGGACTTGGCTTCTTTTTGGGAGGGACAATGGCTTCCTTCTTCACCTTTGGCAGCATCTTGGGGGAAAGGCTGCTAGCTAATTTATGGCAAAAAGTTGAGAGTATTGATAACAATAATCTCCAGCCCTACTGTGATTAGTGAGACTTTGTCATTTGATGTGAATCTTTTTTGGAATCCCGAATATTCTTTTTGAGGTGTTATAATCATGTGCCTGCTTCTTTCTCTCATGGCAAATGTTTCCAAACAGGCAAGTTAAGCTGTGATTTTTTAATGATGAATCTCTTATTGTCTTCAATCTGAGACTAGAGTCAATATTCATTCTCAACAATATGCAAACCTTAATAAGTGAATCCACCCAAAACTATGATTGTTGGAACCTGCTGTTTAAAGTTAGACCTTGTGGGACTGTAATTTTTATTATTCTGAGTCTGATTCTGGGCATGATCATCAAAAAAATGCCATTGAGTCAATGATCCAGGATGTGAGTAGCCCTATGGAGTTGACATCTATGAACTACAGGTGGAATTCTCATGGGGAAGGCTGGGAGATTGACTCTTGGCATGGGCTGAAGTAGAATTTTGTCAACTCCATTTTCCTGAGTATGATTTGGATGGAAAGTTTCCCACCTGACTGACTCTAAGCCTGACTGACATTTTCTTAATTCAGTTGGCTGCCTATAAGACGTTAGTTTGGAATCAACATCAAATTAGGGGAACATTTCCCTGTTACTATAACTATATCCCTATTTTCATTTTATGGCAAATTGCTATAATCATAGCAGGTAATCAGTATGAACACAATATTAAATCTTTATCTTGAAGGCTAATACTAGAGCACATCTAAGCTAAAATAAGCTATTTAGCCTAGAATTATAATCCTTTCTATATCCTAAACAATTTCTTTCTATCATCTTTCAGTTACTAGTTATATATTTCTGTATAAGATAAGGTCCTTTATTTTCTTACAATATCATGGAAAGAATTAGGCAATGATGTAAGGATTTGTGAGACCAGGATGTAATTCTATTATTTAGTGAGGTTAATATCATAAATGGTTTCCATACTGTGTTAAGGAAAAGAATTTTCTTGCCATTAATTATCTTGAGAAGAATGACTTGCGGTCTATCTTGTATTACCTTACAGAGATATCTAATTTTACTCAGGGTTATTCATTTGAACATGGGTAGTAACTGAACATATTTTATTATAAACAAATAATTTCAAAACACTGTTTTGAAACTGATTACTCATTATATTACATCCCAGAACCGTTTGCTATAATTGAAGTTAATTTCACAACTTCTAAATGAATTCATTTTTGTATTAGAGGTCATCTTATAAAAAGTGTTCTGTTACTAGTTCCTTAGCAGAATCTCTTCCTCCTAAGAAGGAATGGTCTGCTAAAAGTAAACAACTAGAGGAAATAACAAAATGAATAGTGAAAATTTTATTTACATGTACTTATATATATATTTATATAAATATGTATATATAATGTGTGTATAAAACACAAGATCATATAATTATAAATGCCAAATATAAAAATTGGGTTCAGAATTAAAAATTTTTTCATTTGTTATTTGAATTTATTCAATAAATTGAAGTAACAATTTTCTAACATAAGGCAATTATGGGTAACAAACTAAAGTTCCTTCTCTTTCTGGGACTTGAATCCAAGGTGAAGAAGGAAATAGTTGAACACCAAAAGTTAAATGAGGGTAGAATCAACACCAATTTAAAAGGTACTTTTTAGCCTATATAATTACATTGGCATTCATAATCAAAAGGGCTCATTCTACAAGTCAGATGCTCATAGATTCTTTTAGATTCTTCCTCCAGACTGTTGCTAGCAGGTTGAGATAAGGTTAAGAGCAGCAAGGAGAATGGAAAAAAAATATAAATTCTTTGTTATAGAGGTTCCTAATTTGATGTTGTTAGCTCTCACTCTGTGACCTCATTGTTGAAAAAGCAAACTTGAATTGCATTACGATTTATTTTGCAAGAGATTTTAATAGAAAAGAGAGTCTCTGTGAATGAAAAGAACTGGAGAAGAAAATCTAATAGAAGCATCCATTCCAGCATGCCTAAGAGGACCAGAGGACTGCCTCAAGAGATATTTCAGAAGCCAGATAGCTATGTGAGATGAGACATCTGAGCCCTAAGATATGATGGACTGATGAAATATATGGTAGGAATGGGGTTATTGAGGAAGAGACTGTGCCATTGTCTTTTGTAAGGCGTGCTTGCCAAAGGGGATTCAATGACTCCTGCTAATGCACTGGGTCAATTTCTCTCCTTCTTCCCCTCATACTATTTTCCATGGTTAAAAATACTTGATGGAGTGTTTGCATTTCAATAAGTGATTCCTTGAGGAGATGGCAAATCAAGTGAAGCAAAGAGGGTAATGAGAGAAATTAATATTATACTATTATATTACTAACTAATTATC
This sequence comes from Pseudochirops cupreus, assembly GCA_028627135.1. NCBI lineage: Eukaryota > Metazoa > Chordata > Mammalia > Diprotodontia > Pseudocheiridae > Pseudochirops > Pseudochirops cupreus. Next base: position 13,294 of record JAQQSU010000498.1, on the reverse strand, counting down.
AATTTGTGATCTGCCCTATTTCCTCTTATTTCTGTTAAAACCCATCTCTTGAAAAGATCAGCTAGCCTCTAAAGGGCATGGTTGAGTGATGAAATTTGCTCCTATCCTTCAAGGCATATGCTCATTAGTTGCATGGGAAACTCTATTTCTCAGGGTTTTCATTCATCACATATATGTGTGTGTGTATTTATACATAGATATGTACATATATGCATGTATATGCACATACATATACGCACACATACATACATACATATACACACACATACATATACACACTCTATCTACTTAATATCAATCAGACTGGAACCAGCCTCTAACCTCAGAATAGCTATAGCCAAATAGAGCAGGCTAGAAGCAGGTGTGTGAGAGATTAAACAGAAGTTTAATTAATTTTCAGACTGAGGAAAACACTTGTAAGTGCAAGTCTCCCCTCCTGAGAAATAGGGCTTAACATGCTAGGGCAAAGGCAGGGCTTATATATATATATGAAAACTGATACACAATCATTCTTAGGTCTTGAGTAGCAATTCCCATGGCAGGCTCATCTGTGGACAATGCAGGTGTCCCTGGGTCCTCAGGGGACAGTTGTTAATTTGATTGACTTGTCTTTTCATTTATTTATTTTTGCTTTTTGGAGGGAGGAAGGCAGGGCAATTGGGGTTAAGTGACTTGCCCAAGGTCACATGGCTAGGAAGTGTTAAGTGTCTGAGGCTGAATTTGAACTCAGGTCCTTTTGACTCCAGGGCTGGTGCTCTATTCACTCCGCCACCTACCATCCCTTAATGATTTAAGTCTTAAGGGTTGTTGAGCTTTGTGATTATTCAGTGGGGTACAGAACCAGAGATAGTGTGACAGGAACAGGAGTGCAGTACATGGTTCAATTCATTTGGCTATTACAAGAAATTGTAAGCTTGTCAACAGATGTGATGGATGGTCTCAGGCTGTATCACTTTGACTCTCAGGTCCCTGGGAAATAGGGGGAGCTCTAACAAACAGTTATTCATTAATATGAAAATCATAAATTCTTCAGTGAACACTTGGTGCTGGTCAAAGCAATACACTTTGCCACAGAGCAAGATCATCCAGAGCGCAAAGTATTGCTGTTATGTCCAACTTAGGGCACAGCCTGCTTGCTGAGCCTTAGCCCTGGGAAATGAGGTGTATACCGATACCTTGACAATATAAATAAAATTTACTGAGAAGCATACTCGATCAGAAGACTTTGGAGGTCCTTGAGACAGAGGAGTAGAAAAGTATAAGGGAGATAGAAGAGTGGAAGTATTGAAAGGAAAATTCTTTGTTTGGGCTTTGACCCTGATTAATTAGACAAAACTCAGAATAAAGAGAATCAAAAGGAGTTTATTATAAGTACATCAAGGTAGCAACATATTATTTGCTCTTGGGTTGATCCCTGAAGATCATCGAGGGCTTCAAGGTGGAGTCAGCTTTTATTGATAACTTTCCTAATGACATAAAGACAATTCAGATAGGTTAATGTCAGCAAAACAGGTTGGACCCTTGCATCTCAGTTCTTTCCTAAGGTAGCAAGTATAGACAATTGACAGGTAGGGTTATAAACATGACAAGTAAGGGTATATGACAAAGAGTAGGTAATGCAAAAAGTTATAGACTTGGTGTCCCTTTCCCCGACAGAGCCTCCTCCAACACTGATTGACAAGCAGGGGAGGGAACAATGGGTTATTGAATCAACATAACTTTCATATATTTGTGTATATATACATTATATATAATCCCTCATTACATCTTAAAACAGTTTTTAACATTTAAAAAAAGTTTTGAGATCCAAATTCTGTTCACCCTCCCCTCTCCTTTCCTCCCCTTCCCCCTACCTGAGACAGTAAGCAGATACACGTGCAATCAATGAATCGATCAACATAACTTTCAATAGAAGAAAGAAGAATGGAAGAAGAGACAGAAGGGTACAATAAGAGATTTCAGCCAACATGGTATAATGCAAAGTGTGTCAGACCCTGCAGCAGCAGACACCTGACTTCTAAAACCCAGATGTGACCTTTATATGGTGCATGACTAAGAGCAAACTTTTTTTTAATTTGTAAAAGTGGGATGCCTTACTGGGTGGTTGTTAAGGAGCAAATGAAATCATACGTGTAAAAGTGCCTGGCAAAACTTAAAACTCACATAAATGTCAGTTAGGATTATGAAAGGGTGGAAGGAAAGAGGGATGGAGGAGAGTTAGAAATCTGAAAGCAGATTGAAAGTCAGAATAGCGATATTGCCCGATGGCGCTCGTGTGTGGCAAGTGTATTTTAATTAGAGTGCCGGGGCAGGTGCATCTCTGCACCTACCTATGGTGGCTGGAGAGTTTTGGAGTCATAGGATTTGTGGGTTATAGAAGAGCAGGAATGAATGCCAGGCAGAGCCGGCTGCAGAAAGTGTCAAGAGTGAGGGGGCAGCAGCTCCCTCGTCTCGCTCCCCTGCAGCCCCTTCTTCAGTTGTGCACATCTGCACAAAGCCCACACGCCCCCCTCCCACGTCCTACGTACGGCCAGGCTCTCCCAGGCCCACCTCGTCCCCCTTCCTGGTTCTTAGTCTCGTCCCGGCTCTCTCCACCCCCGCCACGCCGTCGCCGTCGCCACCGCCCCAGGCTTCTTGTCTCCTCCCACCTGGCTCTGCCCGCAGCCCCCGAGCGGCCGCCTGGGGGCTCTTCTGGGAGACCAGTCTGCCCTTAGCCGCTACCCTCCCTCTCTCCGTCCCTCCCTCCGTCCCTCTATGCCTTTCTTCCATTTGTTTCCTTCCGGAAGAGGGGTGGAAGGGAGGGGGCCTGGACTGCATCATCCTGCTCCGCTGCTGCAGGGCCGGAGGAGCAGGTGGAGAGGGAAGAGGGGCGGCTCGCGGCGGAGTGCGGGGTCCGCAGTGCCGCTGCCCTGGAGAGATGGCGGCCCGAGCCTCTGAATAAGCAGAATCCCGGCCCGAGGCCGCCGCCGAGCAGGGACCAGTCCGGGGGACACATGAACGGTGCGGCAGCTGCAGCCTCTTCGCCAAATTCCTTCTTTTCATCCTCCGTATTAAATTCCCCTTCCAACATTCAGCCGCCGTAGCTGCTGCTGGCAGCAGAGCTTCTGGGGACGCATTCACCCCTGGAACTGCCAGCCCCCTTATTTCCTTCTCCCCTCACTCTAATTCCTCCCCCAGCCCCACCCCGCCCCACCCCTGCATCTTTTCTTCCCTCCCGCCCCCACCTCCCGTTCCATCCATCGCCAGAGCGATGGCTGCAGAGGAGGTCTTGCAGAGCGCAGAGCATTATAAGACGGAGATCGAAAGGCTGACTAAGGAGCTCACGGAGACAACCCATGAAAAGATCCAGGCTGCTGAGTACGGCCTGGTGGTCCTGGAAGAGAAGCTCACTCTGAAGCAGCAGTACGATGAGCTGGAGGCTGAATACGACGGCCTTAAGCAGGAGCTGGAGCAGCTGAAAGAGGTGAGTTTCCAGTTGTCTTTTTCCATCTCTTGCCCCCCCCAAACCTGTCATTAAAGAGAAATAAAGAAGGGGGTGCACAGAAGACTTCGGTGGAAAGAAACTTGACTTTGAAGTCAGAGGACCCGGGTTCAAGTTCTACCTCTCACTTATCTGCTTATCTACCTGTGTGACCTTGGGCAAGGCACTTAACTTTCTGGGCCTTCGTTTCCTTATTGCAAAATGAGAGGACTGGACTAGATGACCTCTGAGGTTTATATGGCACTTTATTGAGCTGACTCTTTATATTAATGTGAGCACAGTTGACCAGGTGCTATTGAAAGAGTTCATTGTTTCCATGTAAGAAAAAAATGCCTATGGAAATAAGTATATATCTGTATATCGGAAGCAGGGAGATAGGGTTTGTAGGGGGAGGAGAAATTCATATTTGTATTCAAGTAGAGGTATATGAGAAGACTGAGGATGATTTAGAGTGATTAAATAAAAATGTAACAAGCTAATGTTGTTTCTAGCCTGGATTGCAGTAAGAATCCTCTGGTAATTAATAGATTTGAGTCTGGGAAAGTCACAGCTTTAATTATTAAATTAAAAATACCTTAGTCATATATCTTAATTTCCTGTTCTTTAGTCCTAAGGAGAAAATACAATATTAGTACCTCTCAAAGGCTTAGCTTCTCTTTTGCTTCTGTCATTCCTGTTATACTGTACAAAAGGAAAACAACTCTTACTGGGTGATCATGTAGATGCCCTCTTTTCACCAATGAGTGAGGTAGCAATCTTCAGTGTGGGCAAAGCTTCAAGGTAGAGATGAGGTCATCCTGCCCAGTAAAAATTAAACCTGAAGTTCTGAAAACAAATGACCTGAAGAAAAGATAAATCTTGAACTGGGATATAACTGTGAAGTGTGGCTTTACATTTTAAATGAGGTTATCAATTAGAAATAAAGAATTGGTAGGGAGAGAGATTGGACCTATGATTTCATTGATGTAGGGGATTCCCAGATGAAGAAACTCCCTCTATCAATGGAGGAAGGCTTCTTCTCTGCAACTTAGCTTCTCAGAGTGTTGCCTAGAGCACTGAAAGGTTAAAAAGACTTTCCACTTGCCCACTTGCCACACCACCATTTCTCTAGAGGGTAGGTGGTATTTGGTATTTGATTCTCTCCCCCCTCCCCCCAATCCCTTCCTTTGCATCTCCATCTCCTTTGCCTCTCCTAAGGTACCAATAAGACCATAACATTATATTTGGAGTATGTATAACTCTTGTTCTACCTAATGTTTGGATGATTTGGGGTTTTGTTTTCAGTCTAGACTTATGCTTTCTTTGCATATGGGCAACAGTTCTGCAATTTAAAGGATTAAAGAATTGCCTGGGATCAGTGAGTATTTCAGTGACTTGTTAAAGCTATCGGTATGTGTCCGAAGAGGAGCTTCAACCCAGGCCCAACTCTAGCCATTTCTCTGCCTATGTCTTTTTTGTCTGTTATTCTGTAATTATTCAATAAAAGGTAGCATGCTAGAGAACAACAATAAAATATTAGTCAGTTTTTGATCAAGTCTTTTGAGCAATCTTATGGTACAATTTTTGTAGTTTAGGTAAACCTTAGTCTGTGCTAAAAAGTATTCTGGGACTCTGGATACTTTGTTGCTACACACTTATTTTTACAGAAACATTTCCTATTTGACAGATATTAGTGTAATTAATGTACATGTAATATGTGTATACATGTCATATGTGTATGTCTTACATGTAATATGTGTCTATACACATGTACACATATATGCATATTACTTCTTATGTGCCAGCCACTAGGCAAATATTATCTGATTTTATCCACAGTCCTGGTAGGTAATTGCTGTTATTATATCCATTTTACAACTGAAGAAAATGAGACAGATAGAGATTGAGTGTCTGAGGCTAGATTTGAGCTCAAGTCTTATACCAGACCTAGCACACTAGGAAATTTTTTTTTTTTTTTGCAGGGGGGAAGGCAGGGCAATTGGTGTTGAGTGACTTGCCCAAGGTCACATGGCTAGTAAGTGTTAAGTGTCTGTGGCCCTATTTGAACTCAGGTCCTCCTAACTCCAGGTCGGGTGCCTGCGCCATCACTGTGCCACCCAGCTGCCCAGGAAATACATTTTTTTAAAGTATGAAGGCAGAACTTTGGAAAACTAAGCAAATCAGTTCTCTCATTTTTAACACTGACAGAAATGAGAAAAAAGGATCAGTTTAAGGGTCATTGTAAAGATGAGTTAAATTATATGAGTTAAAAAAAATAATGAATGGCTATTGTGGAAACATTCTAACCCTCCTTCCCATATTCACACTTTAAAAATTATGAAGTGATGTTATGTCATTGTTTTAACTTGAAATCTTATAGGAATGGAAACCCTAAAAGTCCTTGAAGTTTAATGCTTAACAGACAAAATCCTGGTCTAAAATCTTTTATAAATCCTTATCAAACTCTTTCCCTCTATCCAACTCTTCTTTTACTGTTGAAGGTAGAAGCATTCTCCCCCTTCTCCAGGCTTCATTTCATCGTCCTTAATCTTCACTCGCATTTACCCCACATATTCAAGTCTTCTCACTTCTACTTTCATGACATCTCTTTTATGCATCCCCTTCTCTCTACACAGGTGCAGGTCTTCATCACCTCACCATATCAAGTCACTTTTTATTCTTTCTTATACTCTATAATAGGAGAGGCCTGATCATCTCTGGAAAAAAAAATCTATGAAATTGACTTCAATGAAACTGATTTAAATCAGTTTAAGATCAAGAATATCTTTTGATTCATTCAACTAGTAAAAATGCCTTTTGAGTTACCTTTGGCCAAGTTAAAAGAAAAATCCTTAGAGGGACTGGTTAAAGAGGAGATTGAATGGTTTTTGGAAAATGATTCTGTAGGGTGTGCCAAAAAGTTAAATTACTATTGCTCTGTTTGATGAATCAGAAACTGTTGCCTAAACTTTGATCTCTTGTTTAATCTTGATTATGGAATTTTGTCTTTGTTCATGAACCCAATAAACCGAGCAGAAAATGACTTAGATCATATAGATTTTCAAAAGCAGGATGGATCTCTTTCTCTTTTCCTTTGAATTCCTCTCTAATCAGAGGTGCTTTCAATAAAATTAGTAAATTTGTTTCTGATTGAATTCTGCCTAAAAAAAGCAGACTACTGAGTTTTCCTTCTCCACTATCCATAGAAGCAAGCTGGTGGAGGGAATTTGGTTCTGACTTATAGTCAAGAAGATCTGAGTTCATATCCTATAACTGATGCTTTTTAATGAGAGTCAGACAATTCTCCAAGACATATTTACTAAATCATAGAGTGTTTTTGGTCTGCATTGGTTGATGGAGTTACCACAGATTTTTGATGTAGTCAATATAAGATTGAATATATGTATATATATATACATATATATATATACACACACACACACATATGTATAATTGCCTATTTAAATAAGCTAAATAATTTTCAGCATGTGTTCTTGAGAGAAAGGTATATACATATGTGTGTATACATACATACACACACACACACACATATATATGTATATGAGAGAATGAGGTAGAAACTAGCATTTATTATCATCTATGTGCTAGGCACTGTACTCAGTGCTTCACAGTTCTCTCATTTACTCTTATGACCATAAATTGACAAAAATTATAATGCAGACAACCATACCAGTTCAATATCAGTTTATTTCTGTGACTTTCTTCATGTCATCTTTCCTGACAAAATATGTTACTTGGAAAAATCTTTCTAGTTTTGCCAATAGGAGATCTGCTGTTGAAACATGACTTTCAGCAAGTGATGTCATTTTATCACAGTTCTTAGGTTTAAGAGCGCCTTGATTGATTTCTCATTTCTTACCAAATGCTGCCTCTAGTCTAAAGACTGAATCAGTTATTAGGAATATACAAAAGAAAAATCTTTGTTCTGCCGTGGACAGCTGCGGTTTATCAGCGGTAATATGCGGTTCAGTCTTGTCAGTGCGGAAATATTTTCACTATTTGTGTTCCTTTATGTGATAGCCTGTCTTGGACTCAGTCTGGTTCCTTGATACTTTAGTTCTGATATTAGAATAAAACAAAACATTCAGCTCATTTATCAGCCCTGTAAATTGTAAGTAGAAAGTATGATAGGTCAGAGAGATTTTCAAAAGCAAGACAGATCTCTTTCCCTCTGGATTTCTCTCTCTATAAGGAGAGATGTTTCAAATAGAATTAATAAATTTGTTTCTGAAAGCCTTGTTTCCAAATACTGTTGATTTCTATCTTTGCAGCATCTCTCCTGTGACACTGCTACTACCTTGGTAAAGGCCATCATCACATCCAACTTATATTATCTGTAATACCATCATATTACAGTAGCCTTCTAGTTGGTCTCCTTGTCTCAAGTCTCTCCTTGCTCTAGTTCATCCTCCATGCCACTATCAAAGCAATCTTCCCTTATCAGCCTCTACTTCATAAACTCCTTTGCCTCCCTGTTACTTGAAATATCAAATATAAAATCCTGTGTTTGACTTTTAAAGTCCTTCATCATCTGGCCCCATTCTACCTTTCCGGTCTTCACCTCCCTCTCCATGTAAACGCTTGCTGTTCCCAGCATTCAATACTCCATCTCCCTACTCCTTCCTACCTTTCCAGTCTTCTTACACTTTACCCCCCTCCACATCCTGTATGACCAGTGACTTTAGTGTCTTTGATGTTCTCAACACAAGGTGCTCCATGTTTTCACTCTGAATTTTTACTGGCCTTTTTTTTTTAACTTTATTTTTATTCATTTGTTTGTTTTAACTTTACTTACTTACTAAGCCCATGCTTAGAACTCTTTTCCTGCATACCTTTGTCTCCTGGCTTCTGTGGCTTCCTTCAGATCTCAGCTTTTAGATTTTATGCTGCCTTCTTCAAGAAATCTTTTCTGGTTTTCCTTAATATAATCACTTCCCTCTGCGATTATTTCCAATTCATCATATCTATCTATCTTGCTTGTATGTAGCTGTTTCTATATTGTCTCTCCCATTAGATTGTGAGCTCTTTGAGGGCAGGGACTGTTTTTGCTTTTCTCTGTGACCCCAACACTTAGCAAAGTACTTGACACATAGTAGGCATTTCATAAAAACTTGTCAATGCCAGGAAGGCTCCTTCTTGGCCCAGCGCTTCCCTTCTCCATAAGGAAATGCTTCTGGGGGGCGGCTAGGTGGCTCGGTGAAGAGAACACTGGCCCTGGAGTCAGGAGGACCTGAATTCAAATCCAGCCTCAGACACTTGACATATGTACTAGCTGTGTGACCTTGGGCAAGTCACTTAACCCCAATTGCCCTGCCTTCCCCCCTCCAAAAAGCAAAAATTAAAAAAAAAAAGGAAATGCTTCTGGTCCACAGGACTGGGACTAGTGACTTGTTGAGGGACCTTGTGACATCTACCAGTCTGCAGCACATGAGTGGGCCTTTTTTTGCTGTTAGATGAACAGGAAACTCATGTGGCCACACATTTGACAAAGGCCCTTCCAAAATACCAAGACCTATTTTGTACATATGTATGTGTGTGTGTATACACACATATTTATACACATACACATGTGTATGTATATAGGTACACACATGTACACCCATGCGTGTATCATTTGTGGAACAGGTAAAAATGACATATCAGTATCTTATACTTTCCTGATTATTATTATTATTATAACTGATATTTACAATTTTCATGACACTTTTCTCATAGCTGACTCTAGATCTAATTTCTGATTTTGATTTTTCAGATGCTCTATGGAAAATTCCAAATTATAAAGGCAATCCAAAAAGGTCCACATATCTTATTTTTGTACCTTAAGAGGTCAAGTCATACTTTATTCATGTCAAAATGAGGAACCTAATTCCTAAGTCATTACTCTCTCCTTTCTGACAAACTGGTTTCACACCCTTTTCTAGTCATCAAAATAATATAGCTGTTGGATTAATGACCTTGTATGATATCCAAATTGTCTTCCCTCCCATCTTCCCTGATTGAGAAGGCAAGCAGTTTGATAAAGGTTATACATGTGCAGTCATGCAAAACACATTTCCACATTAGTCATGTTGTAAAACAAAACCAGATAAAAAAACCTCAAGAAAAATAAAGCAAAAAAAAAAAAAAGAAGCCACTATGCTTAGCTCTGCATTCAGATTCTATCTGTTTTTTCTCTGGAGACGCATAGTATTTTTCATCACAAGCCCTTCAGAATTGTCTTGGATCTTTGTATAGCTGAGAATAGCTAAGTCATTCACAGTTGCTCATCATACAATATTGCTGTTACTGTGTACATTGTTCTCTTGGTTCTCCTTACTTCACTTTGCATCTGTTCACGTAAATCTTTCCAGGTTTTTCTGAAAGCATCATGCTCATCTTTTCTTATAGCACAATAATATTCCATCACAATCACATGCTACAACTTGTTCAGACATTCCCTAATTAATGGGCATTTCCTCAATTTCCACTTTGCCACCACAAAAAAGTTGCTATAAAGATTTTTATACATATAGATCCTTTTCCTTTCTTTTGGATCTCTTTGGGATACAGACCTAGTAGTGTTATTGCTGGGTCAAAGGGTTGCACAGTTTTATAGCCCTTTGGACATAGTTCTGAATTGCTCTCCAGAATGGTTGGATCAGATCACAGGAAGGGATTTCTTAGTCCAGTTTTGTTTCTCAAGGAGTAGAGTCACACCTACCTCTAATCTGAACTACAGGATTTAGTGACTGAATGCAAAGAGTTGATAAAACATTCATTCACACCAACCGCTTCTGCTCTTGGGTCTCAGTCTAGCTCTGATTCTGGTTAATGAAGCTGTTTATGTAACTGTATCTTAGGAAATCAGCATTTTCCGTATTTGCTCCCTTCAGAATAGCCTGAGAAGCCCTAGATCTTGTGCATTTTTAAAAATTTAGGTGAAAAAAGGGCTTTAGAGCAATGTACATCTGTAGAATTAAGGGTAAGTAAATTCTAGGCACCTTTGAATACACTAATATAAATGAGCCAGATGAGGATAAATGTAGGGCTTTGTAGAATTCTTTGGTGTTAAGGGATGCACTTATGAATTCTATAGATATTATGTTTCAATCTACTGTCTCCTATCCTTCCTGCAGTGGCAGGAATGTTATCTAATCAGCCTGTATCAAGGTTCTTAGAAGGCTTTAAGGAGGGAAAAAAACCCCAAACTGAAGTGTAGTGTTTGACTGATCTGTTTGCATCTTTAAATCTTAGAACTCAGAATAAGCCTTTTTACATTTTAGGAGAATACATACTATCTGGAGGAATTTCCTTGAGTAGCTTTGTTGCATGACTTTGTGTGGGTTGATAATACAAGGTTCAGAATGCTCTCTCTTGTTTTTTCTTCTCAAAAACTGCAGACTAATATGAAATGAAATGCCACCAATTGGCAAGTTTAAAAAAAATACTTTTTAGTCTTTTGTCTTCTAAGACATGTACTTTTATTGACATGAAAGTGCTTCTGTTCTAGTGGATTATTGAAGCTGACCTCAATGTGAGGTGATTGGATGGGGAAAGAATGTTGAGTTGGAGATAGCTAGCTAAACGTAACCCTCACAAATGATCTGCTTTGGGTTTTGTGGCCTGTTTTGTTTTGTTTTAGCCCAATTTGATTTTTTTTCTGCTATTGTTCATTATGTGCTCATTTAATAAAAGTCAAAGGAAAAGGATGAGAATTAGTGAAGTACATTTGTTGGAAAAAAGAAACACATAATTTATAATCTGAAATAAAGGGTAACTTTTCAGTAATCTGTATATGTATACTACAGTCATTTGTATTTTTCATATCACTGATTGATCTTCATTTAATATATTAATTTAGTACAGAGATCCCTTATTTTGTTAATTTGGGAACTCCCTCCAACATTGCAGATTGCAACATATCCTTGCCTTCTCACACTGTGCAATTCTTATCCACAGAAGACCTACCTTAACAGATTAGAAAGAGCCTCTCCTCTAGGGCTTCTGTCTTCCCATGAGTTACTTGTGTTTGTCCCAGTGTGTCACTTGGATTATCAGTCTTATACTGATAATCTCCTTTTACATGTATACATGGATGATTATGTCAAGATGCCCTAGCGTAGTAGAAAGCAACCTGGACTTTGAGTCAGGAAGATCTGGGTTCAAGACTTTCCTTTCACACATTCTATCTGTGTAACTATGGACAAATCATCTAACCTCTCAGTGCCTGCAAGCAATTCTCAAAGACTGTGAATTATGGGTGATTTGTTGTTCTTCATATGTGGAGGGAGTTTTCATTCTGGGAATTCTCTAAGGTGACAAAATCACAGTTATAGACCTAAAATAAAAATTATACTACTTCTTGTAGACAAGTTCTCATTGGTAATACATAAGTTCACGCTATGTACATTCATCCTATCTCTCCATTGTCCTTTGCATCTATAATTTTGATTATTTGGAGGTTGTGATAATCTCTGCCATATAGCATCATTGAGAGCACCAAGCAGTTTCCCAAATGCAACATAGTCTATTCTCTTCCTCCTGTACAGTTCTGGGCTCAGACTTTGTTTTCTGTATTGCTTGTTCATGATGGACATACAGATGAAATAATTTTATTGAACAGGCATTAGGTATTCTTCAGTCATTCAGTGTTGCTTGTTTGGATTGTTAAGCATTCTCTTTTTTAAAATTTAGTATTTTATTTTTCCCCCAATTACATGTAAAAACAATGTTTAACATTTGTTTTTAAAAGGGTCATGAGTATGTTCCCTCTTTAACCCCTTCCCGATGAGAGTAGGGTTCTAGAACTGCCAGCCCTCCTCCCCCATCAAATTCCTCTGTATCAGTTCTTACTCTCATACTTCATTTGTTTAAGATACTTACTTTTTATCTTTTTCATACAGTTTTGCTTTTTAGAAATCACATCATACTCAGTTCTACTGAATCTTTCTTTTTTTTAAATTAAATTTTATGTTTATTTTTAGTTTACATCATCCACAAGATTTTGAGTTACAAATTTTCTCCCCATCTTTCCCCTACCCACCACCCCAAAACAGTGATCTCACTGTATACCCCCTTCCCCAATCTGCTCTCTCCTATATGTTCCCCCATCCTTCCTCCCACTTTCTGGTAGGGCAAGATGGATCTCCATACCCCATTTCTTATATATCTTATTTCCCAAGCTGCATGTAAAATAATTATAATAATAATAATTTTTTTTTTAAACATTTAATTTTAAAACTTTGAATTCCAGATTCTTTCCCTTCTTCCCTTGTCACCCACCCTTACTGGGAAGGTAAGTTGTGCATGTGTGGTTATGCAAAACATTTCTGTGGTGGGTATATTGTGAAAGACTTGACTATATTTTCCTCTATCCTATCCCACCCCTCACTTGTTCTGTTCTCTACTTTGACCCTGTCCCTTTTAAAAAGTGTGTGCTTTTAACTACCTCCCTCCTCCAACATTCCCTTCCCTCCATCTTCCTCCCTCTAATCTCCTTCCTTCCTATTCTCCTGTAGGGCAAGATACCCAATTTAGTATGTATGTCATTCCCTCCCTAAGCCAAATTCAGTGAGAGTGAGGTTGACTCATTCCCTTTTGCCTTCATGTTCTTCCCCTCCATTGTAACAGTTATCCCTTGCCTCTTCTATATGAGATAATTTACCCCATTCTGTCTCTCCCCATCTCCTTTCATTATATTCCTCTCTCACCTCTCAATTTCATCTTTTAAATATCATCCCTTCCTATTCAATTGATCCTGTGCCCTCTATCTATGTATACCTGTACACATATATACACACCCTCACATATGTATTCATATGCACATATACCCTC
>JAQQSU010004979.1:5000-13930 GCA_028627135.1 Pseudochirops cupreus | reverse complement strand
TCTCCTCCTCCCTCTCTCTCCCATGATCTTTCTTTACCCCAAAGAAGGAATCAAGGGTTTGGGAGCTGTTCTTACTTTGCTTCTTATGCTTATTCTTACTCATGGTTCTTCAGACTGTAATTTTTTTTTTTAAATCTCTGTTGGGCTCTGCTTCCAGGAGCGAAAGCTCTGTCCCAAATCGCTGGGGTCCTCCCAGCTGCCGTAGCTCTTAGGGAGGGGCTGGGAACTCTTCCTATATACTTCTGGCTGTCTGGATAGAGAGGACTCCAAGACCGAGGCCCAAGATGGGGATCAGTCCAGGCCGCTCAACATGAGAGCTCTGGCTGAGAACAATCGCTCAGTCCCCCTGCTGCCTGCAGGCCACGGGCGGGAAGCTGCAAAGCTGAGGCGGGTGCAAAACCTCTGCCTTTTCGCTTTTCTGCTCTAGAGGCCTTCTGGCCGCACTGCTTATCTCCCCCTTTCACAATTCTCATTCACAGCTGCTGCTAATCCGCTCACCTGAAGCTCCTCAGCTCCTCCCACCCACCTGCCCCTGGGGCACAGCCGCGGCTTCAGGCCAGGCTGGTTGCGGTTTGCAGTGCTGATATGGTTCCTCGTAGCTGAGCTGACTTTAGTGGGAAGTATCTTTGTGTTCGTTTTGGAGTTCTAGGATTGGTTTAGAGTCCTATTTTATGGGTGTTTTGGGGTGGCTATGTGAGAGCTGCGATGTGTTGCTGCTGCTATGCCGCCATCTTGGCTCCGCCCCCCAGGGAAGATCTTTAAATTCCCATTACATAGTCATACTGAAAATTTAGCAATTGTTTCTCATGAGTTAGTTCTAGCACACCTCCAGACCAAATAAAATAGGGATCCACTCAACAACAATTCAAAGAGAAGCTCATGCAGTGCTTGGCACTGTTCTAGGCATTGAAAGAAATCAATTGCATGATATATGAATTTCAGTTAATAGTCATAGATAAAACCAAAAAAGTATTCCCCTACCTCAGAGAGTTTATATCCCACTGGTGGAATAAAGCCTATCATGGTGCAATGTACAGAATTCTGGACTTTGAATCAGGAAGATTTAACTTAGTGTCCTGACTATAACAGTTACTGTGAGCTCATAAACCCCATTTCTTTATCTTTCAAATTAAGTGACTCAACTCTATGACCTCAAAGGCCCTTTCCAGCTCTAGTTCTATGGCTGTTCTATCATTTTGTGTATACGATTTAGAAAATATAAAGGATTTATGAAGGGAGACATTTGTTAATGAGTCAGATACTTTATCAACAGTTACCCGTAGACAACCGTGAAAGAATCTAAAGATTCTAAGAGACTGAGTTGAGAAGGAACTGCATTCTAGACATGGGGGGCAGGCTGTGCCAAAGCAATGAGGTTGGAACTGGGAAGGTGAATTTGTGGAACAGTAAGTAGACCATTTTGGCTAGGATTCAGAATATATTAAATACAAGTAATAGGAAAAAATTTAGAAAGGTAGACTTCTCAGATCATGAATGTAATTATGAAGCTAAGGAACTAGTATTTTATCTTAGATCAGCAAGTTCTTAACCTGGATTCCATGAACTGAAAATCTCTATCTCTATCTTTCTATATGTACTCATATATGTTGTTTATATATGTATGTCATATGTATTTGAAATATAATTATGTTTGACATATAAATATGTTTCTATTTCATATATAGTCTCTATATACATAGACACATATACTATATATACACTATATGTACATATACACTACGCACATATGTATATGTGTATATATATATATGTGTGTACATATGTTTATGCATACACTTAAATACAACTAGGAGCAGTTAGGTCTCTTGGTGGATAGAATGCCAAGCACTTACTAGTTGCATGACCCTGGGCAAATCACTAAATACAGTTTGCCTCCATTTCCTCATCTGTAAAATGAGCTGGAGATTCAAACGGCAAACCACTTCAGTATCTTTGCCAAGAAATTCCTGAATAGGGTCACAGAGAGTGAGATGCTACTGAAAAATGACTGAACAACAAAATATTTACAACTATTTTGATGTAATTGGCTTGTTTTAATCATATTATTATATTTTATTCATTTTGAAACATCTTTCTGAGAATGGATGCATAGATTTCATAAGGCTATCAAAGAGGGCCTGATACACATAAATAAAAGGTTAAGATCTACCATATTAAAGGAAAAAAAGGAACCATTGAAAATTCTTGAGTCTGGGAACAACATAGAAAAATGTACATCTAAGGAGGATTACTTCAGCATCTATATGAAGAATGGAATGGAAAGAAAAGAGATTGAAGCAGAAAGACCTATCAGGAGACTATTGTTGATAAATTAAGCAAAGAATTTTGAGACAGTAAAATGATTAGCTAGATTTTGCTTACATTCATGTCATTGCAAAGGGACAGCTATTCTTTACCATGTATTGAAGACACTAATATCATGAAAGCAAGATGAAAATATGTGTGTGAAATGCTGAGACTGTTAATGAAATCTGGGGGAAATACGGTTTCCATAAGAAATAGATCCCCCTGTATTTTTTTTTTATTTTGAAAAGAACATTGCTCAGCTTTTCAAAATAATTTCAAACTTTACTTTCTATGCAAGAATATTTAGAAGTGCTACTTTGTTATCTTTATAGACAGACATCCAAGTAGACAAAAATGAGAACTTTTATAGGAGGATTAATTTACTTCTGAACAGAATTACACAGTAGGAGATGTAATACAAATGAAAAAGTAAATAAATATGCATGAATGTGCATTTGTCAGAATGAAAGAATTTTGTAATAATAATAATAATAATAAACCTAAGAGAAAGTGAGATTTTGATCCATAGAAGCAACTATCCAAGATTATGTTTATGGAAGTTTCTTGATGGAGTCAAATACTGATGCCCTGTTTTTCAGAGTGCCTTCTTGCACCACTGTTTCAGGAGAGATCCAAGCAATTCTTGATTTCATTCATGACCTGACTCTCCAGACTTACTCCCCCCACCCTTTTGCCTCCTTGCCAAGCACCTTTTTCTCATGAAAGGACTGCCCCCTTCTTAATATATTTTATGAATTCTCTTCTCCCCACCATTCCATTAGAAGGTAAATTTATTGGGAGCATGGAGAGTCTTGTTTCCTGGTATTTGTATTTCTGCTGCTTAGCACAATGCCTAGCATATGATAATCAGTGAATGTGTTCTCCTGTTTCTCTCTCTCCTTCTCCCTCTCCCTCTCTTACTCCCTTTCTTTCCCTTTCTCATTTGAATTTGGACCAGATTTATTAATTCATAGGTATAAGAAATTCCCCCTGAGGAAACTGCCCTCCACTAATGATGCTACTTTGTTTCTTGGAGACTAATCTGGGGTCCTCTGAAGTAAGATGATTTGCCCAGGATACACAACCAATGGGTATCGGAGGCAAGACTTGAATCTAGATTTTTCTGACTCTGAGGGCTACTTTTTTTTTCATTATCACAACACTGCCTCTTGACACTTTACAGGTAAGGAAACATGAGGGAAATGCTCCAAATTAGAAATTGGGCTCACTTCATAACATGCCATGCTTCCCAGAAGCAGATTTCCCAGCCTCTTAACCATGAGGAATGCCCTTTGTGCCTGCCAACAATTCCACTGTAACACATAAAATTATCTTTTTTTTTAATTCAAAGATATAAAAGAGTAGATTCAAACATTTTTATAGGCATGAATTCAATTCAGCAAATACTTATTAAATGCCTACTATGTGCTCAGAACTGAATCACCATAAGAAAAGTGAAAATAGTCCTTGACATCAAGAATATTACATTAGGGTGTGACCCACCAGACAGGCTCCAGAGACCTGCAATGGAGGAGCACTGAGAGCCTGCCAGACCAGGCCTGCTGATCCACCAACCACAAGGGCCACTTCCAGGCCTATCACCACAGGATGGGGATCTCACAGAGCTGGGTAAAAGACAAAGGGAGGGCCTGTAGCAGGGGCAGCAGCTACTCCTAGGACTACCCATTCACAGTCTGGAAATTAAAAAAAAACCCTATCTGAACTTCCAGGGACCAAGAGGACAGTCTGAACCCTGACTGCTCCAATCCCCCCCCTCTAACTCCAAAAAACAGTAATTATTTGCCCAGAGGAAAATTTTAAGCAGTAAAGGCTTAGGAACCCTGGAGGAAGGGTGTGGCTAAGGTCCTGCCTCAAAATGGAAAGAAAGCAGGCTACAAAGACAAAGACAAAGACAAAGATTCTGGAGTCCTATTATGGTGAGAGGGAGGAATCAAACTCAGAAGGTGAGAGTACTAACTCCACACTCCCAGCTGAAGGCTTAACAAGGACTATGACTTGGTCTCAGGCACAGAAAGCATTCCTAGATGAGCTCAAAAAGAACTTTGAAATCTGGCTTAGAGAGGTGGAAGACAAAATCAACACCTCCTACCAAAACAAAATTGTGAAATTAGAAAAACATTACAATGAAGAGAACAGCTCCTTAAAAAGTTAAATGTGTGAACTAAAAATGAAATCTGAGAATATGGAAAAGGAGCTTCAAAAACTAACTAAGGAGAATAATTTGCTAAAAACTAGAATCAACCAAATTGAAGCCAGTGACTCTTTGAGGAACCAAGAATCAGTCAAACAAAACATCAAGACTGAAAAATTAGAAAAAGATGTAAAATATCTCAATGGAAAAATAACTGACCTGGAAAACAGATCCAGGAGAGACGATCTGAGAATCATTGGTCTACCAGAAAATCATGATGAAAAAATGAGTCTGGACAATATCTTCCAAGAGCTCATCAAGGAAAACTGCCCTGAGATCCTAGAATCAGAGGGTAAAATAGAAATCAGGAGAATCCACTGGACACCTCCTGAAAGAGATCCCAAATTGAAAAGTGTGCAAAACATTGTGGCCAAACTCCAGAAGTATCAGGCAAAGGAGAAAATACTACAAGTGGCCAGAAAGAAACAATTCAGATATTGCGGAACCACAATCAGGATCACACAGGATATGGTAGCCTCAACCCTGAAAGATCAGAGAAACTGGAATATGATTTTTCACAAGGCAAAAGAGCTTGGGCTACAACCAAGGATCACCTATCCAGCGAGACTAAGCATAATCTACCTGGCAAGGAGACGGACATTCAATGACATAACAGAATTCCAGACCTTCCTGATAAAAAAGCCAGAGTTCAGTGGAAAATTCAACCTCCAATTACAAGACCCAGGAGAGACATAGAAAGGTAAATAAGGAAAAACACACACACACACACACACACACACACATACAGACATAACTTGTTATTTAACAAGAGCAAACTGCTTACATGCCTATATGGGAAGCTGTTACCTGTTAATATTATAAACTCTATACCTACGGTAACATCTAAAAGGGATATAGACAAATAGAGGATGTGGGTATAAACTATGTACAATGATGATAAAAAATCCTTACTAAGCTACTGTAATGGAAGAAGAGGAAAGAATGAAGCAGAAAAGGATAAATTATGCTACACAAAGAGGCATAAAAACAATATAGTAGAAGGGAGGAAGGGGGGGAGGTACCATTGTATGAGCTTTTCCCTCACTGGTTCTGGTGTAAGGAGGGAATAACACAACCAGTTAAAGATAGTACTCTATCAGGAAGAGACATAAAACTTATAATAGAGGGAAAGAGGGGAGGGAGAGGAGCATTGCATGAGATCTATTCTTGTCAATCTTGGTTTGAGGAAGAAATAACATACAACATTGAGTATAAAAATCAATCATATCCTACAGGCAGTAGGTGGGGGGGAAGGGCCTAGAAAGGGGCGGAGGTTTAGAAGAGAGGGAAGAAGTAGTAAGGAAGAAGGTTAGGAAAAGGGAGGGGGGCAGATAAGAAGGGAATACTGAGGGAGGTGGTGGTCAAAAGGAAAACTCTTCAGAAAGGGAAGGGAGAAGGGGAAAAATAAGAGCATAAACAAGTGAGGGAATGGGATAGAGGCAAAGACACAGATAGTAATCATAACTGTGAATGTGAATAGGATGAACTCTCCCATAAAAGGAAGTGGATAGCAGAATGGATTAAAAAGTATGATCCTACAATATGCTGGTTACAAGAAACACATCTGAAACAGAAGGATACACACAGTGTAAAGGTAAAAGGCTGGAGTAAAATATATCATGCCTCAGATAAAGTAAAAAAAGCAGGGGTAGCAATCCTTATCTCAGATAAAGCAAAAGCAAAAATAGATCTAATTAAAAGAGATAAGGGAGGAAACTATATCCTGCTAAAAGGCACCATCAAAAATGAGACAATATCATAACTAAATATTTATGCACAAGTGGTACAGCATGTACATTCCTAAAGGAGAAATTGAGGATGCTAGAGGAAGAAACAGATAGCAAAACTATATTAGTGGGGGACTTCAATCTCCCCCTCTCTGAGATCAATAAATCTAACCTCAAAATAAACAAGAAAGAAGTCAAGGAGGTAAATAGAATCTTAGAGAAAACAGATATGGTAGACCTCTGGAGAAAATTGATATAAACTGATGCTAACTGAGAAGAGCAGAACCAGGAAAAACTTGTACACAATCACACACATATTGTACGTGTGATGACCAACTTTGATAAATTGGATTCTTCTTAGCAACGTACAGCTAAAAGACAACTCTACAAGTCTCAGAATGGAAGGAGATACCTACATTCAGATAAAGATCTAGGATGAACAGAGTTTAGTTGGAAACTGAAGCAATTTTAGTGCTATTGCTCTTTTCCATGTTTCGTTTTGTTTCCTTTTTCCCATTGTCCACTCCATTAGTTATAACCCTTCTATACAAACAGACTAATGTCCAATATGAAAGTATTTACAGATTCCACACTTGAATGCATGTCACCATGGGTGGGGGGAGGGGAGGGAGGGGAGAAAACTTGAAACTCAAGGGACTCTGGAACTGAGTCTTGTAAACTAAAAGTAAATAAACAAATCAATTTAAATTTAAAAAATGAAATTTAAAAAAAAAGAATGTTACATTATACTTGGAGAGCTACACAAAGAGTTTTATACATTATATTTGCCCCACTTCTTCCATCCTTGACTAATTACCCAACACAAATGACCTCTAAAATCTGTTACCTAAATCCCTGGGAAAGTTAATCTCTTCATCTTTTGAACCCATACCCTGGGGCTAAACTGTCTCGAGGGAGTCCAAATTTGCCTCACTTTTACTGTATAAGATGGAAGGAAATACAGTCACCACGCTAAGCTTTTCTAATTTCTAATTTGATCTTCATAATAACTCTGGGAGATGTTCTATTTTTGTTCCCAATTTACAGTTGATAAAACTGAGACAAACCGAGGTCAAGTGAATTCCCCAGGGTCACACAGTTAGTAAATATCTGATGTCACATTCAAACTCAGGTCCTCCTTATTCCAAAACTAGCACTCTATTCACTGCACCAGTTAGTTCCCTCTGACAATTACCATTCAACTGGACTCATACACTACTAGATTGTTTCACATTCCCTTTACTTGGGCCATCTGGCCTTCACTGTCCTTCCCCCATCCCAAGATACATACACACACACACACACACACGCACACACACACACACACTTTTTGCTCTAAGTACAGTAATCAAACCAATATTACCATTGTCATTGGAAAAGATCTATCAGTCGATTCATCTATGGATCAAATCACCATCCCAGTAACTCCCTAAACCACAACACCCTTCCCTTGCTACTATCTTTTTTAGAATGTAAGCTACTTGGAATCAGGAACTGTCTCAGTTTTTATATTTGGATCCTTGACATTTACCATACAGCTTTGCCGTTGTTGTTCAGTCATTTCAGTCATGGCCAACTCCTCATGATCCCATTCTTGGCAAAAATACTGGAGTTGTTTGCCATTTCCTTCTCCAGTTCATTTTCTAGAATGAGGAAACTGAGGCAATCAAGTTTAAATGACTTTCCAGGGACACATAGTTAGAGTCTAAGGCCAGATTTGAGTGGGGAAAATGTATCTTCTTGATTCCAAGAGCAATGCTCTATCCTCCCCAGTGAACTATGCCACCTAAGTGCCCTTACCATATGGCTTAGTACATTTTTAGTTTCTTTGTTTGTTTCATTTATTTCATTCTTGTCCTGGAACTTACTATCCCCCTTCATTTGTTTCATTTCAACAATAGCAAAACATTATTGGGAAGAAAAGTTTCCAATGAGTTTACTGACCCTTTTATATTACAATATTGCTCTCTTTATGAAACCTCTCCATCAAACCAGAGATGAATGACTCTAATTGTCTCAAACAACTCAATTTTTCCTTGTGAAAGTTACAGTTGTACCTTTATCAGACGTGATGTGTAGAAATGTATGTAGGAAATGAATTCACCAACTAGATATGTTCTCTGCTATATGTAATAATGGAATCACTTAACAAACAAGAAAGTCAGGAAAACCCACTCATGAACACCTCCTCTCCCTCCTTGAGTGAAGGTAAACTTCAGTCACTTTAAGTTAATGCTTAGTTCTATAGTGAAAATTGATTTGTTAGTTAGAGATTTTTATAAAAAGAGCACAACCAGGATTATCATTATACTTTATCCATAAATATGTAGTAACTTGTTATAGATATTGAAGTGCAGACACTGGAGTCTGCACTTTTTTTTAACCTATTTCGATGTTCTTTCTTTCTTTTTTATTTGTTTGGTTTCTTGGAGGGTGGAAGGCAGGGCAATTGGGCTTAAATGACTTGTACGAGGTCTGTACAAATTCGTACAGATTGTACAAATCTGACCTCTACGAATCTGACAAGGTCATATGGCTAGTAAGTGTTACGTATCTGAGGTCAGATTTGAATTCAGGTCCTCCTGACTCCAGGGCTGGTCCTCTATTCACTGGGCCACCTAGCTGCCCCCTTTATTTCTTTATAATTGAAGAGTAGTGTGGAAAAGTGGATAGGAAACTGACCA
>JAQQSU010004978.1:0-13932 GCA_028627135.1 Pseudochirops cupreus | reverse complement strand
GAAATATCTCATTGGAAAAACCACTGAACTGGAAAATAGATCCAGGAGAGATAATTTAAAAATCATTGGACTACCTGAAAGCCATGATTAAAAAAAGGACCTAGAAATCATCCTTCAAGATATTCTCAAGGAAATTTGCCCTGATATTTTAGAACCAGAGGGCAAAATAGAAATTGAATGAATTCACTGATCACCTCTTGAAAAACATACCAAAGGAAAACTCCTAGGAATATCATAACCATATTCCAGAGCTCCCAGGTCAAGGAGAAAATATTACAAGCTGTCAGGAAGAAACAATTTGAATATTGTGGGAACATAATCAGGACAACACAAGATCTAGCTGCTTCTGTATTAAGGGATTGAAAGGATTGGGATATGATTTTCTAGACATCAAAGGAGCTAGGATTAAAACCGAGAATCACCTACTCAGTAAAACTGAGCATAATGCTTCAGGGGAAAATATGGTCATTCAATGAAATTGAGGACTCTCAAGCATTCTTGATGAAAAAAAAAACAGAGCTGAACAGAAAATTTGACTTTCAAATACAAGAAGCAAGAGAATCTTGAGAAGGTAAAAAGGAAAAAGAAATCATAAGGAACTTATTAAAGTTGAACTATTTACATTCCTACATGGAAAAACAATAACTTTAACTCATGTAACTTTTCTCAGTATGAGGATAGTTGAATGGAATATAGGTAGATGTAGATGTCAGTGTTGATGATGTATATGTATATGAATATGTATGTGTATGTGTATATGTATGTGTATGTGTGTATGTATATGTGTACATCTATATGTGTGTATATATACATGTACATGTATGTGTATTTGTATAAGCACAGGATAGGATGGAGGGAATTATAGTTAGTCTTGTACAACCTATATTGAACTGCTTATCTTTTCAGTGAGGGTGTGTGAGGAGGGAAGAAGGGAAAGAATCTGGAAATCAAATTTCTTTTTGCCTTTTTTGGAGAGCAATTGGAGTTAAATGACTTGCCCAAGGTCACATGGCTAGTTTTTGTGTTAAGTGTCTGAGACTGGATATGAACTCAGGTCCTCCTGACTCCAGGACAGGTGCTCTATTCACTGCACGAACTAGGCGACCCTGGAAATCAAATTTTTAAAAACAAACGTTTATTTATTTTTTTTTTTACATGCAACTGGGAAATAAGATATACAGGCACTGGGGTATAAAAGTCCATCTTGCCTTACTAGAAAGTTAGAGGGCAAATGGGAGAGGATATAAGAGTGAGCAAATTGGGGGAAGAGGTATTCAGTAGACTCTCTATTTTGTAGTGGGAGGTAGGGAAAAATGGGGAGAAAATTGGTTACTCCAAATCTTGTGGAAATAAATATTGAAAACTAAAAATGAACAATTTTTTTTTAAAAATAAGTGAGAAGAAGCCAGACAACCCAGATACTTTGGGTTAGAAGGAGGTTTCCGACATGAGGATGACATAAGTATATATTGAAACATGAAAAAAAGACCTTTTTAAAACTAAAGGACACAATATTTTGCATTTAGTTCCTGTTTTCAAGAAAGCTGGTCTTATTTCTCTGAGGACCTAGACACACATGTGGTCATAACAAAACTGTTTTTCAGTCCCTTTTAACATGAGGCCCACATAATTATGCAGTTTTGCCATGTGATCCAAAACCTCAGCTTCCTCAGCTTATTTTTAATCTAATGTTCTTGATATTTTGCTAATTAACAGATGAATACATTTGCAGTATCCTAATGTCATAACTATCCACAGAAATCCATTTGCAAAACAAAACAAAAATAAAACTCCAGTTATTAATTCCAATAAAATCATGATCAACTTTAAATACATTATCTAACTGGTAGTTTGAGTAAACTTAAATATTTCTCAATTGTAGAAATTGGCAATAATAATAAAAAAGCATTTATTTGGCACTTTGAGGTTTGCAAAGTGACTCACATTTATTATTGCATATGATGTTTACAATGGCTCAATGAGGTAAGGACTGTTATTATTATGCCTATTTATACTGCTTGAAACTGAAGTTGCAAGAGATTGAATGACTTGGCCAGAGTCACACAGCTATTAATTGTCTAAAGCAGGATTCAGACTTAGCCCTTTCTTACTCCAAGATCAATAACTTCTCTGCTATACCATCCTGTTGTCTAATAATGTGTGAAAAAGTCATTGAAATCTGAATTCTAAATTCATCTGTTATATAACATATAATGTTCTTCAAAGCATTAAAAAGGAATTATCTTTCCCCTTCAGATGGCTTGTTAGAAAATGCCAAAGAATTTAGTGCTATCTACTGTTTTGAAATTTCCATGCTTTTCCCACAAGAAAATGATTATAGTCAAAGGTGGCCTGCCATACAAGGAAGTCTGACATGCTCCTGCCTTTGAAAGAACCATAAACAATGGGCCTAATGATAGATGAGTGGAGCAGGAATCTTCAGTGACCCACATGTTCCTTGGCAGATTTTTTTCTTTCCACTTTCAACTAACACATAAATTGCCCTGACAATGAGATACTCACTGAACAGCTGGTACAAAAGTCAGGAATCCTGTGGTTTACCAGCCTCAGATTTGGCTGGCAGCCCTAATGCAGTGGTTAATAGAGGATGGTTGCGGTAAGCAAGTTGGTGGTTAGTGATGAATTTCTACATTTGTCTGACCCTCTGGGGAGTTATTTCATTCTGATCAGGAACAAGCTGGGCTTTTGTTTTCTTGGTGGCATTTTAATCCTTGAAATGAGCATAGCTAGTGTGTGACTGACTCTCCAAAGAAAACCCCCTGTTTAGAGCTCTGGGATTCTCCCTTTGTACTTCAAAATCACATCTGGTAGCAGATTGGAAGCTTTTCCAACCCAAACGTTATTTTCCCTTTTGCTAAAAAAGGGGACCATTAACTACCTAATTCGAACTAATATTATCACTTTTAACAGAATTAATGGGTTGCTATAATTGCCAGTGCTGTTTACCTGCTTCTCGCTGAAAATATTTCAAAGGAACATGAATTAGCCATTGCCAGCTTTACAATTAGCGGGTGACAACTTTAATTCCAACTGCATGTTTAATCAACAGCAACAGATGGAACTATCCTCGGTGTTAAGTCATCCCCTTCACAGCAACTAATGGCAGGTGTGCTCTTCTTGCTCTTCGTGGTGAGCTCTTTTGCATACCAAATGCTTTGTCACTGGCCATCTTAATAGCCCTGGAGTCAAATCATGTCTCCATAAATGTAGCAAACGGGCTAAAAACCTGAAATGATATGGTTAGTCTAGAAAATGGGCATGATAATTTTCTGAGATCACTAGCACTGAAAGATGGTATTACACCCCCTCCTTACCCCTCCCCACCATACAGGACAAGTAACTATTTGCATGGCAACTAAGAGATGATCCTTGTTTTTACAAGCAAACAATTTTTTGATCCCACTTATCAAGCCCAAATCATGAGTACTACTATTTAACATTTATATCCAGCAATGGATTAATTCAGGAATCTATTAAGATATGAAATAACTCAAAATCACATAACACAGTAATTCTTAAAAATATAGTTTTGCTTTGTTAAAATCATTTCATTACTCAGACTATTTTTACAAAAAAAATAACTAATGAGCTATCAGTCATGTTCATTTTAATTTAAAAAATCAATAACAATCCATTTAAGTCATAAAGAGCTTCACCTCTCTGCTAAAGTTTGTAGGATCTCATTTTCCCCTAATAAGGCTCTTGTATATAGGTCTTGTTTATTTTGGTTAACACTGTTAAAATCACAAGAATATGCCAAAAATCATGGGAAATTCAAGTCATAAACTCTTAGAGCTAGAAAGAACTTTAGAGATAATCTGGTCATATCCTCTCATTTGTTACAGGGGGAAAAATTTGTGGCCTAAAAAAAGATATATTTGAAGTTGTTTTTTTTTTTAATAAAAAAAGAGTGAATGGCAGATCCTAGGTTTTCTGACATCAAGTCCAATGTGTTTTATGCCACACCAAGCCATCTCTCCTTTATTTTACTTAGTTCATTTGTTACTGAATGGGTTTAGCAGGGTTAACTTCTGCTCTTCATTTCATCAGCTCTAAGCATGCAAGAGCATTCTTCATGATTCTTGGGAAAGGGTGAGGAATATTCTGGTGAACTAGAAGAGCCACATGGAAATACAAAATCTCTAACCTTCACATTACCATGATCTTTAAGAGACTGTATTTGCTACTATAGGTGCCACAGAAAGATTCAGGAACTCTCAGGACCACTGATGAACTTTACATTTTAACAAATATGTAGGTAGTACATGCACTATTTTAGTAACTAAATTAACATCCCACAGTCATGCATAATCATAGTTTACAAAAAGTAACACTCATTTTGCTCAGTACAAAATTTTTACATGGCATGTAAGTTAATTTTGCTGATTGATTTCTTTTCCCCCACAATATATTTTCATTTCAGAAAATATTTCTCAATTATATTTTTAAACAATTAACTTTTTTTTAAATTTAGACATCCAATTTCTCTACCTTTCTTCTTTTTCTACCCTCTCTTTTAAAAGTAAACAATTTGATACAAATTATACATGTGAAGTCATGCAAAATATTTCCATATTAGCCATGTTGCAAAAGAAAATAGACTAAAAAAAAAACAAGAAGAAAAATAAAGTTTAAAAGATGTGCTTCAATATGCATTCAGAATCCATCAGTTCTTTTGCTGGAGGTGGATAGCATTTTTCATCATAAATCTTTCAGAATTATCTGGGATTATTCTTTTGCTGAGAATAGCTAAGTTATTCATAGTGAATCTTTGTACACTATTGCTGTGATTATGTACAATATTCCCTGTTTCTATTCATTTTACTTTTCATCAGCTCCTATAATTCTTCCCAGGGTTTTCTGAAACCATCCTGCTTGTCATTTCTGATAGCACAATAGTTTTCAATCACAAATAAATATCACAACTTTTTCAATCATTCCCCCATTCATGAGCATCCCCTTAATTTCCAATTTTTTGGCACCACAAAAACAGCTGCTATATTTTTGCATATGTTCGTCCTTTTCCTTTTTCTTTGATCTCTTTGGGGCACAGACATAGCACTGAGATAAGTAGGTAAAGAATATGCATAGTTTTATGACCTTTTCAGCATAGTTCTTAATTACTCTCCAGAATACTTTTTTCAGCTCACAACTCTTCAAACAGTGCACAGTCATTCCAACATTTCTCATTTTCCTTTTCTGACCTAATTTCTGATCTGATCTGATAGACCTAGCATTTCAGAGTTGTTTTAATTTGCATTTTTCAGAGCCAAAATGGCAGAGTAGAAGCATAAACTTGGCATGGGCTCTGGCTCTAATCACTTTCAATATCTATAAAAAAAAATTACTCTAAGCAAATTTTAGAACTACAGAACCCACAAAGTGACAGAGAGAAACAAACCTCCCACTCAAGGCAGCCTGGCAGGCCGATGGGAAAGTTCTATCACACCAAGCTGGAAGCCTAAAACAGTCCCGCGGGGCAGCACAGTTCCAGCCCCAGGGTAGCCCTGATTAGCAGTGGCCAGGTAAGACTTAAGGAGAGTGAACCACCAGCACCTGTGGCAGTTTCCAGACTTCTCAACCCATAAACATCAAAGACAAAGTAAAATGTCAGTGTAGAGCTCTGTTGGAAGGGGGGAGGGGGGTTTATAGAAGAATGTGGTCCAGCCCCTTCTCCTAGTGTGAGAAACAGCAGAGATGCAGCAGCTGTACAGACCCCACTGCATGGCTGCCTCAGGAGTTCCTGGTCTGCAGGTCATAGGGGGACCAAGAGACCATTTAGAGGGTAATTGTTCTTGTTTTAACCTGCTGGGATTTGGACTATGGCCTTGGGTGGTGGTCCTGAGGTGTGTGACCAACGAACCAGAGCATGTGATGGCTCTAGAGAGTGTGCCCTCCTAATAGTTCCAGCAGCTGCAAAAACCCCAGTGATTTGGGACAAAGCTCTCTCCATTCTAGAAGCCAAGTTCTACCATGGCAAAGAGCTGAAAAATCAAGCAATTGACTGGCAATATGAGCAAGCTGAGGAAGAACAAACAGACCATAGAATCCTATTTTGGGAATCATAAGGATCAAGGCATGGAATAGGAGGAAGACAGCAAAATCAGAAATACATAAAAAGCCTCCAAGAAAAATATGAATTGATTACAGGTCATGGAGGAGCTCAAGAAGGATTTTGAAAATCAAGTAAGAAAAGTAGAGGAAAAATTGGGAAGAGAAATGAGAATGATGCAAGAAAATCATGAAAAGCTAGTCAACAGCCTGCTGGAGATCCAAAAATACATTGAAGAAAATAACACCTTAAAAAATAGACTAACTCAAATGGCAAAAGAGGCCCAAAAAGCCAATGAGGAGAAGAATGCCTTAAAAAACTGAATTTGTCAGATGGAAAAAGAATCACAAAAGCTCACTGAAAAGAATAATTCCTTCAGAATTAGAATGGAGTGAATAGAAGCAAATCACTTTATGAGAAATCAAGACACTATAAAACAGATCCAAACAAATGAAAAAAGAAGGCAATGTGAAATATCTCATTGGAAAAACCACTGATCTGGAAAATAGATCCAGAAGAGATAATTTAAAAATTATTGGACTACCTGAAAACCATGATTAAAAACAGAGTCTAGACATCGTCTTTCAAGAAATTATCAAGCAAAATTGCCCTGATATTCTAGAACCAGAAGGCAAAATAGAAATTGAATGAATTCACTAGTTGCCTCTTGAAAAAGATTCCAAAAAGAAAACTCTTAGGAATATTATAGTGAAATTCCAGAGTTCCCAGGTCAAAGAGGAAATACTGCAAGCAGTCAGGAAGAAACAATTTGAGTACTGTGGAAATACAATAGGGATAACACAAGACCTAGCAGCTTCTACATTAAGGGATCAAAGGGCTTGGCATATAATATTCCAGAGATCAAAGGAGTTAGCATTCAAACCCAGAATCATCTACCCATCAAAACTGAGTATAATGCTTCAGGGGAAAATATGGTCATTCAATGAAATTGAGGCTTTTCAAGCATTCTTGATGGAAAAAAAAACAGAGCTGAACAGGAAATTTGACATTCAAATACAAAAAGCAAGAGAAGCATGAGAAGGTAAAAAAGGAAAAAGAAATCATAAGGAACTTAGCAAAGTTGAACTATTTACATTCCTGCATGGACAAATAATAATTTAACTCATAAGACTTTTCTCAGTATGAGGACAGATGAAGGGAATATATATGTGTATGTAGGATGGTGTATGTGTGTATAAATATATGCGATTGAGGGCATATGTATGTTCATGTACACATAGACAAAGGGTACAGGATGAGTTGAATATGAAGGGATGATGTCTAAAAAATAAAAGTAAGAGGTGAAAGAGGAATTAATTGGGAGAAGAAGAAAGGGAGAGAGATTAGGGTAAATTATCTTACATAAAAGAAGCAAGAGAAAATTGTTACAATGGAGGGTAAGAGCAAGAAGGTGAAAGGGAATAGGACAACCTTATTCTCATTGAATTTCACTTAAGGAGGGAATAACACACACACTTAATTGAGTATCTTAACCTACAAGAAAGTAGGGGGGGTCGGGGTTAAGAGGGGAGATTATAGAAGGGAGGGCAGATTGGCGAAGAATTAGAAGCAAACATTTTTGAAAAGTGATAGGGTCAAAGGAGAAAATAGAATAAGCAGGGGGTGGGAGAGGATGGAATGGAAATACAGTTAGTCTTTCATAATATAACTACTATGGAAATGATTTTGGTAACTACACATGTAAAACCTTCATTGAATTGCTTATCTTCCAGTGGGGGTGGGTAAGGAGTGAAGAAGGGGGAAAAATCTGGAACTCAAAGTTTTAAAAAAAGTTTCAAAAAAATTTCTTTTTCACATGCATCTGGGAAATAAGATATACAGGCACTGGGGTATGGAAATCCATCTTGCCCTACTAGAAAGTTAGCAGGAGGTGATGAGGGAGGATATAAGAGAGAACAGATTGGGGGAAAGGGTATTCATTAGGCTTGCTATTTTGGGGTGGTGGTAGGGGAAAGATGGAGAGAAAAAATTGTAACACAAATTCTTGGAAATCTATGTTGAAAACCAAAAATAAAAAAATAAATATTTTTAAAAGAAAAAAACAATTTACATTTTTCTAATCAAAAGTGATCTAGAACACTTTTTTCATTTGCCTACAGAGAACTTTTATTTCTTCTTCTGAAAACTTCCTGATCATATCTTTGAAAATATGGGGAATTTATCTGACACGATTGGGGAATAGATCATTTTAGTAAATTTGAGTTGGTACTCTATATATTTGAGAAATGAGACTTTTCTCAGAGAAAGTTGCTGTAAGGTGATTTTTCTACTTTACTTTTTTCCTCCTAATTGTGGATGCAATGGTTTTGTTTCTACAAATATCTTTTAATTTCATGCAATCAAAAGTACCCTTTTTATGTCCTATAATGGTCTCTATTTTTTGTTTGGCTAGAAATTCTTCCCTTGTCCACAGATCTGACATGTAAAAATTTTCATGCTCCCCTAACTTTCATTTAATTTATGCTTTCCCCTTTTTATTTAAATCATGTAACCATTTTGACTGTATCTTGGTATATGGTGTGAGATGCTGGTCCTTACCTACTTTCTGCCAAATTGCTTTCCAGTTTTCCCAGCAATTTTTGTTGAATAGTGAGTTCTTGTACCAAAAGTTTGGATCTTTGGATTTATCAAATACTAGATTCCTATAGTCTTTCATTGTCATGTATTGTGTACCCAATCTATTCCGCTAATCCACCACTCTATGTTTTAGCTAGTACCATATTGTTTTGATGATTACCACTTTCTAATAGAAAGGGTGACTAGATGGGTCAATTGATAGAGTGCCAGGCCTGGAGTCAAGAAGACTCATGTTCCTGAGTTCAGATCTACCCTCAGACACTTAATAGCCATGTAGCCCTAGACAAGTCACTTAACCCTGTTTGCCTCAGTTTCTTTATTTGTAAAATGACCTAGAGAAGTAAATGGTGAACTACTCTGGAAAACCCCAAATTCAGTGGCAAGGAAACCCCAAATGGAGTCATGGTGAGTCAGGCATGACTGAAAAACAACTGAAAAACAATAAAATTTTGTAATAGAATTTGACATCTGGTACTGCTAAACCACCTTCCTTCACATTTTTAAAAAACTGATTCCCTTAATATTGATGGCCTTTCATTATTCCAGATAAATTTTGTTATTATTTTTCTAGTTCTATGGCACTGACAAGCAAAGTAATTTAGGTAGAATTGCCTTTTTTTTTTAATTTTGGCACTGCCTACCCATGGACATATATGTGAGGACAATGTCATCATGAGTCTATTCCTTTGGTAACTAAAAACTTGTTAGGGAAATTTCTAGTGCTTATTCTGAGCATAAAATTGTTTTCATTTTATTTTTCTTTTAAGGAATAAAAATGGATGTTCACTTAGCTACTACTGTTGGTGGAAAAAAATAAATTTTGATAACATACATCTTTTTACAGACACTCAGCTTTCTCAAGTTTAATGGGAAATTGAGGGAATTACAGATATGAGAAGCAATGTGTTTATAGAAGGTTTAAAAAAAGGTGATATTTTTCAGGAGAAAATGTTTGTTCCTCTCCCATTCCTCCGATAATGTATTTATATTCTTAAAAGTACATTAATGTTAATGGAGAAAAAAGGAATGGGGGAAGAGTTTATGGAGGGAAAGTATATTCAGCAAATTAATGAAAAACTCAAATTCACTTGAAAATCATACTTAATCAATCTGTGACATAAGCCATCTTCATGTAGTCATCTAATATCCTCACTGCTTTACTTACAACCTGTTTGATCCTATTTACATTACTAAAATTATCTTTGCCTCAGTTTTCTTACCTTTACCATGAGTGGATTCAGGGAATTCAGTGGCTTCTAAATTCCTTTCTAATCTCAACCCATTATCTTCCACAAAAAATTATAGTAGCTATAGGGAGACCTCCATGCAGAGCAACGGTAGACCATGCCTGAAAAACTGAGAAATTACTAAAATCTTGTAGTAGCCATTCCTGAAAAATGTGTCTCATAACTGTTGTTCAGTCAACTAAGTTCAAGGAAAGAAATACAAACAGAATTGGGGCCTGAGGCTGAGGCTCAACTTTACCTGGTAAGCACATGTGAGTGTTTCCATGTCTAAGAAAGCGACACCGAATTTGAGGGAGGCATAACAAAGCATCTTTCTCTCCTTGCAGGAAGTGAGAGAAAGAGAGAGAGACAGAGAGACAGACAGACAAACAGACAGAAACGGAGACAGAAAGAGAGAGAGAGAGATTTTCAAACCATATCTTCCAAAGAGAGAAACAAGAGAAAGTGTGAAAAATTTTGATGTATATTGCATGGATAGTTTTCTCTGGCTCAGGAACCAAGGAAATCTCTGTTACCCCCAAAGCAGTACATCTCCCAAACACCACATGTGACCCACTGGAAAGGGTTCAGAGTCCCATAAGTGGGACTATCAGTTGATTATACTCCATTTATCTATCTATCCATACATCTATCAGTCTATTATACATGTTCATATGTGCACACACATATGTATATTCATACGTATACACATATAAACACATATTTGCAGAAATGTATTTTGTTTCCATTTAGCAATTTAATTAAGTTAAAAAACTTGCATGTGGTAAGGGCCAATTAATAATCCCAGTAATACTAATCTTGTTCCTTTGAAAACTGCTAAAGATTCCTTAGGAAGGAATGGATAACAGCATTGGTCACTACATCTAATGTGAAAAATTACAATAAATGTCATTATGTATAGAAAAGGTTTTCTTTTCCCTTTCCAATTGCAGCTAATGAACAATGCTATGTGCTAATAACAAAACCTACAACCACTGCGAAAATTGCTTTCCTCTAATTATAATCATTTCTTAGCCTATGATTTAGAAAGAGTAATCTGAGATGGCACAAGCCCAGGGACCATTTCAGCACTTCTTTGCCTCCTCTTATTTGTAATGTACCATTTGTTATAGAAGTGGTGACTCTGATTTGTTTTTTTGAGTTTTCTACTTTCAATTCTTTTGTAATTAACCTCAGGGAAAGCATGTTTCTCACATGGAAAGTGTGCAGCTAAATAATAATTTGATAACCTGAGAAATATGAAAGTATAAAATCAGAAGTTTTTACTTTTTATCACTGTAACTTACCTCACTTTTTAATCCTTAATTAATTAATGTTAATAAGTATTTATCAGGCACCGACTATGTTCCTGACACTGTGTTAAGTGCTGGGAATACACAGAAAGAGGAAAGAGAGTTTCTGCTTTCAAGAAGCAAAATGCAAATAATTATGCTCAAAAAAGGCAGGTACAGGTAAAAAAAAATTAGGAAGTAATAAACAGAGGGGAAGGAATTGGGAAAGGATTCCTTTAGAAGGTTGGATTTTAAATGAGACTTGAAGAAAGCCAGGGAAACCAAAAGACAAAGATGAGGAGAGCATTCCATGCTTAAGTGACAGTCAGCGAAAATGCCTGGAACTAGGAGGAATGTCTCATTGAAGGAACAGCAAGGAGTCCAATGTGACTGGATCAAGGAGTGTGTGGCTGGGTATTAAGATGACTGGAAAGGTGGGAAGAAAATGTCAGGTTATGAAATTTGTATCTTTGAAGGCAAAAAGAGGATTTTATATTTGATCCTTGATATGATAGAGAACTAGAGTCATATATTGAGTGGAGAAGGAGGTGGGTAATATGGCTGGGCCTATACTTTAGGACAATCACTTTGGTAGTTGAGTGGTGGATGGGCTAAAGAGTTGTAAGACTTGGGGCAAGGAGAACAACCAGGAGATTATTGCAATAGTCCAGGTCTGAGGTGACGAATGCCCAGATCAGGGTGGTGACAATGTCAGAAAAGGGGGCATATGACAGAAATGTTGCAAAGTTAAAATTGATAGGCCTTGCCAACAGAATGTATATTGAGGGGTCTAGGAGAGAATAGAGAATCAATGATCACACCTATGTTGCAAAATCTGTTTGACTGGGAGGATAGTGGCATCTACAACAGTAATAACAAGGCTTAAACAAAAGAAATAAGGCAAAGTTTGATTTGGGACTTGTTGAATTTAAGATGTCTATGGGACATGCAGTTCAAGACGTCTAATGGACAGTTGGAGATGTGTGACTGAAAGTCAACAGAGAAGTTAAGGGTATATAAGTAGATTTGAGAATCATCAGCATAGAAATTATATATCTGTATTAAGATATATAAGAATCCATGGAAGTTGATGAGATCATTAAATTGAATATTATATAGAGATAAGAGTAGAGGGCCTAAAATAGAGATCTGTGAGATATCAAGTTACTGGGAATGACTTGGATGTAGATCTATAAATGGAGACTAAGAAAGAGTGATTAGATAGGTAGGAGGAGAATCAGGTGATAGTAATGTCATGAAAATTTAGAAAGAAGAGAGTGTCAAGGAGGATTGTAAAAAGTAGCAGAGAAGTCGAAATGGGTGAGAATTGAGAAAATCATTGTCTGATGAAGTACTAGTTATTTAGTTAATTAAAATAAGTTATTAAAATCAGAAACCAGACTGTATAGGGTTAAAAAGAGAGTGAAAGAAATGGAAACTAGAGGCATCTATTTTAGATGACCTTCTCAAGAATTCTAGTCATGGTATGCAGAAAAGATATGTAACAATAGCTAACAGAAGAGGATTTTTCTTTTCTTACAATTAATGAGGATTTTTTGAAGATGGAAGAGACATGGACATGTTTAACAGAAGTAGAGAAGAAGCCAGCAGATAGGGTAAGATTGAAGATAAGTTAGGAAATGGGGATAATAAAAGGAGGAACACCAGTGCATATAAAGTTATTAGGCTTGTCCAAAAACAGGGTCACCTCTTCATGTAAGACAACAGTGAAGCAAGAAAGAATGGCAAAGGCATCTGGGTGATATGGAATGAGGAGAAGGGAAGAAGACAAAATTTGACTTTCCAATATAAGAATCAAGAGAAGGTAAACAGTAAAGAAAAATCATGAGAAACTTATTAAAGTTGAATTGTTTACATGGAAGATGGTATTTATAACTCACGAGACCTTTCTCAGTATTAGGGTAGTTGGAGTGAATGAATACACACACACACACACACACGCACACACACACACACACTATGGCACAAGGTGAGTTGAAGGGATGATATCTAATATAGCTAATATAATATCTAAAAGTAAAAATTAAAGGGTGAGAAAGGAATACACTGGGAGAAGGAGAAAGGGAGAGTAAAGTGGGACAAATTATCTCACAGAAAAGAGGCAAGAAAAAAATTGTATAGTGGAGGGAAAGAGGGGGCAGGAAAAGGAAATGAGTGAAGCTTGCTCTCATTGGATATGGCTTAAGGAAGGAATAACATGCAAAACTCAATTGGGTACTGAAATCTATCTTACCCTACAGGAAGATAGGGGAGAAGGGGATAAAGAGAGGGAGGATAAAAGGGAGGGCAGACTTAGGGAAGGGGTAAACAGATTGCAGGCTGTAGGGGTGGGGGAAGGGGAGAGATGGGGAGAAAATTTGGAACTCAAAATCTTGTGGCAGTGAATGTTGAAAACAAAAAATAAATTTAATAAATATTTGGGGAGAAAGAAAAAGTATAGGTCTAGAACTCTTGTCCTACCTTCACCCTCCATCATCACTTCCCCCTAAAAACTGAAATAAAATCATCTTAGATACTAGACAGGTTAATAATTAATATTAAAGTCTGAGAATTTTAAGCTGGTTTATTTGCAGTTGTAAATGGTTGAGATAAAGATGTGTTAGGAAGAAAAGACAGAAAGAAAAAATATTTTTCATTCTTCCTGTTTTCATAAGATGGAGGAAAACAAGAACTGTAGAAGAAGGTACAAAACCAAAATGAAATGGAGGTCTTTTTGTTGTTG
>JAQQSU010004977.1:0-13932 GCA_028627135.1 Pseudochirops cupreus | reverse complement strand
AGAGAGAGAGAGAGAGAGAGAGAGAGAGAGAGAGAGAGAGAGAGAATGGGTTTAAAATGTGGTGGAATAACTTGTATGAGAACAGCTATTAAGAGGCCCCATGTCTTTGGATCAGCTTTTTTTCCCTAGAGTTTCATTAACCAGGTCATTTAAAATAACCATTGAGAACAATGATACTTTATTTTGAGATGCACAAAATATCTCTGATTTAATCAGTATAGGGAATTGAAGGTGTATTTGTCCTATATATACAAAAGTATGACCTTATATTACTTAGTACTTGAATCTAGGTCTTCACTAGTTACTTTGGCTCACTATCTCATTTTTTTAAAGCACGTCTCCAATTTGAGGTACTTCTCAATTTAATGCTCTTCATTGCAGAAAAGGAGGTCAAGAGAAGAAAAAAGTTTGTAACCAGGAGGAATTTTTGGTATCACTAAGAAGTGAACAAATGGTGGAGATTCTGGGATGTGCTCTATTGATTACTTTGTCATCTGGGACCTAGAATCAGGGTAGCAGGTGAAGTCTCTGTTTTGTCCTCTAGAGGTCTTGTCAATCTGTAGACATGCTGCTTCAAAACCTGTAATTAGTCATGGCACTTTTATGTCATGTTCAGCTAATAACTGTTTACTGACTGAAATCACTTGTTCCTCTGTAGGGTTCTATGTTAGGATAATAAGATTATAGGGTCCCCGATTCTGAACTTCTAAGGATGTAAAATATGTAATCTAATTCACTTATTTTATTGAGGAGGCATTTGAAGTCTAGAAGGCTAAATATTTTGCCCAAGAACCCCCTTATTAAGTAGCCAAGTGGAATGGTAATTAATTTAAATTTGAAGAATATCAAGGTTTTTCTCTTTGTACTATGTGAATTTCACAACTCAAGGAGGTCATTGATTCTTTGTAAGTCACTATCAAGGAGAAAAGGCCATGAAAGCAAAAGGACCCATTCTTTTGCTTTCATGAATTTTCCCCCTAATAATTTGATATGTTGGGGGTGTGTATGACAAATGCAAATGGGTGTGTGTGCAATAATCCTTTGGTGAGCTTTTTTGCATCTTTACAGAATTAATTTGCTTCTGGTTGTTATAGATGTCACAAAATCTAGACAACATTAAAGGAAACTAATATTAATATACAACATGACAAAGAAAGCACAAATGTAACCCAATCCTAAATTTATTTACATCTGAGTTATTAAGATTCTTATAAGATATGAGACATCTACTTTTAATCTGTCTTAAAATGTAAATTATGCAATTAAATGTGGCAGCAGCATTACATGAATGAAATGGTTCTTAAACCACTCCTTTTTTCAATTGTATAAGCATCTGAAACCTGTTTGGGAATCTATTTTAATTGGTAGATTTAGTTGTGGCTAAGAGGAATTTTATATCAATAGTAAGTTTAAATGTATCCTTTCCTCTCTTACACCTTCTTCTGACCCTAGTTCATCAAAGAATACATCCTTCCCCTGACCCTGGAGAGTCAGACAATCCATCCAAGATGACTAGACAATAGGAAGAATCACCACCTCATAGATATCTGCCTCTTTTCTTTCTCCTTTATCCCATTCTTTGGATTAGAGCAGCTCATAAGCCATAAAGACTTGTGTACTTTGAATGATATGTGAATCATTCTCTATTTTTTCTGGTGAGATGAAGAGCTATTGTAGCATCTCTCCTGCTTCTTCTCCACTGAAATTTACCCCCACAATCACACCCCTCATCTGACCAACAGATATAATATAACCTAAGGTCCTCTAGACCTCTCCAAGTGACTCTGCTGTGTCCTGAGGAATTCAGGAATTTTCCATCTGCCCTGTAACTGAACTTTCTTATCTCAATGGTCTCCCTGTAATTAAATTAAATTGTATTTAAAAGCAAGAATTGTCAATCTAGTTATGTGGTAATAGATGAATAGATAAATAGATCACCACACACATATATGTATGCATACATACATACATATGTATGTATGCATGTACGCACATATATATGGGGAGAATGTGGAGAGAGAGATATGTGGACATGCATGTATGTGTGTATATGCATGTATGCATGCATGTATATATATCTACCACCGCACACTACATATATATATATATATACATATGCATATGTATATATATATTCATAGTGATATCTAGTGATTAAATAATGACAATAAAATCACATATGTGTATAGTATATGAATATGTTATATATGCATATACATGTATAACTTCATAGGGTCTGCAAACATACATGAAATAACCTCCAAAGTCTGCTGTTTTCTTGACAATAAGATGTTAGGTCTTATGGTCACAGTATGATGCAAATAATTTCATTTTTGTTTATTTGGAAGTAATTTTCTTGACATTTCTTTCAATTATATGTTAGACCTTGAAGAAATGAATTAAAGGCAGTTTGTGTCTTTCCCATTGCTTCATTTTTAAATTCAATTTGGTTTTCTGTGTCAATAATTGAATTTGTTAATATCTTAATTCGTGTTCATCAATTGTGACAGCAAAATTTTGACTCTTGAGTAGCTGTGCAATTGAATCTTAGCTTTTCTAGCTACTGTTTTGTCTGATCCAATAGTTAAACTACTGTCTTCCCTGGAAGTTTCCATTCATATGTATATTGAAGGTGATAATCTAGAAAAGAAAATCATTTTAATGGATAAGGCCATAGTAACTCTTCTATTAAAATGCTTATATAATGAGGGTCCTAGGATTTAGACTGTCTTAAAACGTAAATTATGAAATTGAATGTGCCAGCAGCATTACACGAATGAAATGTTTCTTAAACAATTATCATTAGCCAAATCTTTTTTTGTTTTTCCAAATCAGGGAAACTAAAGCACATATAGAGACCTAATTTGCCTAGAACTACAAGCTAGCAAGTAGAAAAGGTGGGATTTGAAACCAGATTCTCTGACTTCACTATTGCTATTCTGTCCACAATTGTCATATGTGACATCCCAGGAGCAGATACTGTTCCATCTCCAAAATTATTATTAAACTCCCCCAAACCTCCCTTTATATCTGGCTGAGAATTTTCCAGCTAATTTTATTCCCCAAAGCTGCTCTACTTGTTTTTAACTCATGAACCTCAGGCCCCAGTGGCATTCCTTCCCTTTCAACTTTCTTTTCTTTATTGCACTCTCCCAAAGATAGTGTCCCTTTGGAGGTCAGGGATTATCTACTCTTTTTCTTACTTGTATCCCCAGCACAGGGCCTGGGATGGTGTGTGCACTCCAGAAATATTGCTTGACTATTGACTTTCTCAGGCATATGGGGGGGAATCAAAGGATGTTTTATAACTGAGATACACATATAGATAAAAAGATTGGTACAGACCCGAAAAGGTACATAGCTTACTTTGTCCAATGGTTTATGTATATGCATATATACATATACATATTTAATATAGTTATAAGACATATTTATGTATTAGATATTAGTAGTTATTTCTATATTTATTATAATTTGTTTATATATGCACAAATCTATGTGTATGATGTAATCATATCTCTATATGTGAATTTACACATGTATGTGTGTATGGGTAGGTAGGTATGTAGTTGTCCATATATAATTGCACATCCTTCATGAAAAGAATAACTATTTTACATCTTTTAGAAAATTATTTTCAATTTAACTTAACTTACATTTGCTGTCCAGTAATTTTTTCTCCAATGTATTTGTGTAGTAAAAGAACATAGGTTTGTGAATGATCTATTTGATACTATATCATCCATTTGCCTTATTTATTTGATATCATTAAATTATTTTACAAATTTAATTCATTAAATGAGCCAGTTCTTTTTTAACCATGGTAAAAATAACCTTGGTCCACTTTCAAATCCATTAGTATAAAGTGAGAGTCTAGGCTCTCAAAAGCATTACCAGGTTCCTCAGCTCTGAGAAAATTGCTTCTTTCATCTGAAACATGAGGTGGTTGAACTTGACAATATATTACAAAGAAAGTCTCTTCTAGCTTCATCCTGTAATAGTGAAATTTTCAGAGACTGAGAGATGTACTCGGCTAATGTTTAGTTATTCAGCAAAATGACATTTAGTGGAGAGGATAAAAGTGGTCAATTGGAATCTGTATGGAAACAGTGGGATGTGTCTGTGAGTGTAAGCTACCCCAATTCCATTAATAAAAATTGTGATTCACCACTTCCACCAGTTTTCTCTTTGTCTCCCTATCATAATCATTACTAAATAGAAATGAAAACAAATTAAGAATAAATTTCAAGTAAGGATGGGTAAATATTTAGTTTCAAAGGTTATTCCTACAACTACGGCCTAAGCTTGAAATGGGTTCACATTTTCCAATGAATTATGATTTAACATTTTGTCCAAGGCATGCTCTTGTTAAATTGATGGAAGATATTTGGTAGATCACCCTTAATTCTTGATTCTTCCGTAAATGAGGACTTCTGACCAAATACTGTCACTACTGTCTAGATCAGCATTCCTGATATCAACTGGGTTGGCATGCCAAGTTGGCAAGGGAGGAAGAAAGTCCTCAAAATAGAAGCATTTAGTTCAGTCACCCATAATTGATCATTTCTGTACTTGATAAGGAGTGGAAATTGGTATGGCAGGTTCGAGGGGACTTATATAATTAAATCGGATCAGAAAAATAAAGCTTAATGAAAGAGAATTGGCTAACTGTCTACAGTCTAGTTACTCAAGTAAACACAAGAGTAAATATTCACTGATTTTTTTGGAATCTCATGATTTACTTAATGTCCTAAGTACTCCATCCATTTTCCAGACCTAATATCTAAATAAACTGAAGGAACCTAAGAGCAGAGACCTTTCAAGTTTCTACTCAATGAGAACCTATCCAGCAAAACAACAGTAAAAAAAAATAACACTTGTGATGCAAAATGGTATTAAAAAATATACTTTGGGGGCGGCTAGGTGGTGCAGTGAATAGAGCACCAGCCCTGGAGTCAGGAGGACCTGAGTTCAAATATGGCCTCAGACACTTAACATTTACCAGCAGTGTGACCTTGGGCAAGCCACTTAACCCCAATTGCCCTTCCAAAAAAAAATTTTGTAAAAAATATACTTAGTTTTTTTTTTCTGTCAAAGAAAAGCAAAGTTTATTAAAGATTCACCATAATGGGTAGACTCTTAAGGAGCCTAGGTATCTGTGATGCTTGTATTGACAAGCAGACCAGAACAATCTGACACAGACTGAGTCTTTGCTAGATTGAATCTCAGCGAAAAATATACTTTGAATGAAAAAATACTTTAGAAGTACATTACTGGAATTTGTGACTGGCATGCTCATAACACTGTCATTTTGCTACTTAGTTCATAAAAGG
The DNA here is from genome assembly GCA_028627135.1 of Pseudochirops cupreus. Lineage (NCBI taxonomy): Eukaryota > Metazoa > Chordata > Mammalia > Diprotodontia > Pseudocheiridae > Pseudochirops > Pseudochirops cupreus. Next base: position 8,599 of record JAQQSU010004977.1, on the reverse strand, counting down.
AGTTTTAGGAAGTACATAATAAAAAGATTGGGTAGCATAATTATGAAATAATAGAGTCTAGTACAAAGAGGTCTGTGCTGAAGCATCAGAAGACTAAGACATCATAAACAAACATTCACTGAATTCATATCAGGTATATGGTAGGTTTATATAATGTTATGTTCTTGTTTTATAATTTTTATTACATTTTAATACTTATACTACGCTATATAACCATATATTTATATTGTATAAATTGTGTTTCATATTAATATTTCATGATTATTAATTTTCATCATGTTATATCTATAAATGGAAAAAATGGAGACTCCCATAGAGAAAGAGAGGGTATAAATTAAATACCTCTTGTTTAGGCATTTTAAAATATTTTGAAGAACCATCCAATCTTATTTAGATTATTCAGCATTATTGGGCTGTCAGGTTAGAAGTGTAATATTTGAATTGTGTTTAATATAATTGCCTTTTCATTGACTTAAGGGGATGATTGACTCCAATATAAATGCTATTTCTAAATTAAATAACTTGGATTTAGTACTTCAAGATATACTTGACAAGATCAGTTGTATTATATGCTATATATATATCCAACAGTATCTGATGTGTTTCTTCTGTTTTAGCTCCACTGACAGATAAACCACCAAAACTTTTGTACCCTTTGGAAAGCAAACTGACAATTCAAGAGACCCAGTTAGGTGAGTAACTTTTGTTTTACTAAGTATATATATTTTTTCTACTCACATTCTAGTTGGTCTTGTATACTAACCTGCTGTGGGTCCCATGAAAGACTAAATATGGACTTAAGGTTTTGCATATCTGTTGGAAAGAGACTCAAGACAGACCCTAAAACATGACCCATCGCACCCAACAGAGCTCATTGGCAAGACTAACCATGATATGAAGGTGTAGAAATAATGTTCTTGTCTCATGTGTTTCATATTAACTATTTTACGTAGGTTCTGCTATATCTATGCTCACATGATGTAAACTCATTGAAACACACAAACATTTTCAATTGAACTTGAATTGGTCCAACATAGGCATTAGTGTAGTATAGTAACATTTTAAAACAAAATTAGGTATAAGAAGAAAGGTGATAAGGTATATAGTTTCTACATAGGTCCATAATTTAGTAATTGTTCACTTCCTCCTCTAATGAGTTACAATGGTCCTTCTTACAAAAACACACAAAATATATATTGACAAAGTTGTTCAAAATCAAATGAATTATAATTGGAAATATTCTAATAAGTATTTTTAAATAAACCTTTACATTGTAACTTGTAATGGGGTAAAAGAAGACCAAGATCAAATTGCTGGATAAGTTTGGCCCAGTCTCTTATCTGATCAAATGATGTTTTCTGACTCTCTGCTATTTGACATGACCTTAGAAGCAAGTAAAATATATTGAATGGTTCATCGATTCTGATCTTAGTCTGCTGTTGCTACACTCACATACAGTCAAGCTATATTGATAATTTATTCATCTCTTTATAAATTGATAAATGGATTAATACTCTCCTGGTTTTTATTTTTATTTTGAAAGCTATTCAGTGCATATAAATTTTGTAGTATGTTTAGCAGAAAACCATTTGGAATTGTGGTTAGATATACAAGTTAAAACGATTTTATACACACATACATAAATACACACATTTTTACATACATATATACACACATATATACATACACACATTGAAATTTGATGCCTTTGGAAAATTCATTTTATTTGTAGAGATATGAAATTCAATAACTTGCCCTTATAGATTACTTATATATGTCATGCAATTTGAAATTATAATCGGACTTTAGAATTCATTATTCTGATTTATAAGTGAGTATAGTGGTTCTCACCATCCTGATCCAATAAGATGTAATAAAAAAGATCACAGTGGTGTCTTAAGATCAATAAAATACTTGTATTGGATGGAATTCAAATATAAAAGTTATCATTCACAAAATAATGACCTTAACTTTAAGGAAGAAATCTTACGTAAAATTTATTTAAGGCTATGATAAAACACATTGCTGTGATGCAGGATTCTCATTTCATTTTTGAAGTTTGCTTCTTGGTCACATAACGTTATATAAATTTTGGATATCATCATTAGTAGAGCTAGCTGGAAGCTTGTGTGTAATACTGATGAGGAGCTATGTGGGAAACTCTAATCTGATCTACCCAAAGATTTACCTGTTTAAATCAAGCTGTCAAAAGTTTAATTTTTTTTATGGTTTTTTTATTGTTTTGTTGTTGCTACTGATGCTGTTGTTGAATTTGGGGGAATTACTTAATGACTATTTTCTTTTTTAAAACAGTGTGTATAAATTTGCAGAAATGACCATATGAAAATAGAGTTAAGTTGAAACTTGGGAAAATTATCTCTGGATTAATTGTGCAAAATTAGCAATGTCCTAGGTGGTGTTCGTGAATTTTCTATCCATAGTTTCTTGCCAAAAAATGAAATTCATTTTTTAGATTTTTGATGTTGTAATCAAAAGAATCTTGTGATTAATCAACACATTAATTGTTGTTTTTGTTTCTCAACATAAAATGTCATACTTCACTTTTAACTCCTAATACAATGTTTCATAAGTGAGTTGAATAATTTGTCAGATGTTTTCTATGAATAGAATAATTTTTCTCAAAATTATTGATAAGGAAAACAAGTTGGAAATACTACAATTTCATATGCAAATTTGAAAGTGTGACAAGAATTATGGAGCTATTTGTTAGTAAAATGCTATAGGAAATACATTTATTAACTTATTGTCACTGGCAAAAAGCATGTGAATACTAGATAAACTTCAATTAACTAGATTAATTCAGACTAGATCAACCCATTTTGAAACTTAGCCCTTTTTAAATATTCAAATAATAACTGGTCTTTGAAAAAGAACAGAAATATTTAGCAATTTCGGTGTATGTCTTGCTAGAAACTTATTCAATCAAACTCATTTATTAATATTTTTGTAAATTATTGAGATTCTCAGATTAGTCATTTTAGGCATTGGGGTGGAGGATAATTCTGTATATAACCTAATTCAACTGTGTAAATCAATCTCTTTTATAACTGTCAGGCACTTAGAAGATCTTTATGAATAATAATAAGTAGTTAGTCCACTGCGTTATAGAGTTCAATGTCATGCTCCCATGCAAACTGCATATATGCTGTTGTGAAACAAAAATTCAGAGGAAAACTCCATCAGGACTGATGCTAGGAAAAAAATTTGGAGATTGTTACCTACCCTTTCCTATTCTCTTTTTCCACTCATTGGAGATATTTCCTTTTCTTTTTAGACCTCATGCCCTTTTGTTCTCCAAATTTTGCATTTCTCTCCAAAGAGAAAAGCAGCCAAAAGCAGTCTTTTACTTTTGTTTAGGTCAGCCATTTAAACCTTGAATTTTGTCCCCTTTTTCTTAATCATCAATTCAACAGACATATATTGAACACATAATATGTGGAAATCATATACACTAAGGACTGAGAAACCTGAAAAGATAAATAAAATATCATCTTTGAACACAGAAAACTGGATTTAGTAGCAAAAAATGCAAAAAGCATATGAACAGATGATGGCATCAACCCCCTACTGACCCTTTGTAATGTCACATAAAATGTGTACATTTTTTTGTTTAGAAAATGGAAAAATCTTCCCTTCTTCTCCCTGGAATAAAAATATTCATAGAATAGGTGACATTTGAACTGAACATTGAAAGATAAATAGACCATCAAGGAGTAGAAATGGTGAGGAGGGCAGTCGCTAAGAACAGCTGGTAAAGTCATTGATGTGGGAAACCATGAAAAATTGAGAGTGCTCCAGTTTGACTGTGTTGCCAAACAAGCCAATGTCAGTGTATGAGAAAATGCTGACAAGATAGACTGAAGTCACAGGTTTCACAAATTTGGAATACATACCATAGCCAGTGGTCATTTTAAAGACATATGTTTGCATGTTCATAGTTATAAATTATAAATATTTCAGATTAATCTATCTGGAAAGCAGTATGTAAAATGGATTGGAGGAGGGAGGGACTCCAGGTAGAGAGACTAATTATCAGGTTATTATGGTATTCCAAGCTGAAGGTTTTGATGGAATGAATAATGGGCAATGAGCCAAGTGGTTAGCAGATTGGAAACAGTTATCAAATGTCTTTTCATGATTCAATATTTCTGGAAGGCACTTCATCATGAAACTTCCAGAAACCAGTTTCCTATCCTCTTGCATTTAAGAAGATGCATCAGTCAAGTTCTTCACATGCTCAAAAGTACTACAGTGGCCAGTTCCATGTTGCTGCATGGTATATGTCTCCCTCTGCCATCTACCCAAATAGACTAAAATCTCCCTAAAAGCAGAGGTGATGTTGCTTTAATCTTTGTGTTCCCAGTGTCCAGCACCTTAAAAACAATTTAGATGGAACAAGAAAATGAAAAGAAAGGTAAAAACTTTAAGCATTTACTAAATGTCAGTCACTCTGCTAAGCTTTGGAGATAAAAATACAAAAGAAAGATAGTCCATGTCTTCAAGGATCTTATATTCTAATAGAAAGGAACAAAACACATAAAAGAAAGATGGCCAGAGAAGGGTGAAGTCACAAGGATTTTGCATGGGGCAATATGGTCCTCAAATGTTGTGCCTTCAACCTTCTCTGGCCAATCTGAATGCAGATTGAAGAGTACTATTTTTCATTTCTTTTTTTTTTCCCCTGTGGCTTTTTATTTTGATTTGTGTTTTCTTTCACAAAATTACTAATATGGAAATATGTTTTATATGATTTCACATGTGTAACCAATACTAACTTGCTTGTTGTCTCAGGAAAAAGGAAGAGGAAACAGCTGAGGAAAGAACTTGGAACTCAAAATTTTAAAAATAAATGCTAAAATTGTTTTTATGTGTAATTGGGAAAAATAAAATATTCAAGAAAAAGAAGCAGTTTAATGAGGCAAAGGATCAGATTTACAGAATGTTGAATTTGATGTGCTAGCAGATCTAAATACCTTTCAAATTCCCAGGCAAAAACAAGTAAGGACTTGCCTTGCATTGTTATCTAGAAGCTTATTCTGAGACAATGTCTGCAGTTTCTTCAGTCGTAGAATGGTTGAGCTTGAAGAAGTCTCAGTCCTTCTGGTAGGACATAATATTAAAGAAATAGTCTTCTGTAAGGGCCCCCTCCCCTATTCCTTCCCTCTGTAAAGAATTCTCACACTGTTCACTACTTCGAAAAACTTTGCCTAAGAATGCAAACTGTGTATTTTATGGCTTCTGGTTTTTTGATGCTCTATTATTTCATGACATTTAAACTATATATCTCTTTTATGATTGAATTCGGGTTTACATAAGCTTTGTGTTATTTCTATTTTTGTTAATGGATTTTCTTTTAAAAATCTGTCATTTTATAGTATTTTCTTTATTAATCAAATTTTTGCTCTATCTAGAGCATGCACTTTCATGTGTTTAGAAACCAAACTTCTTGTGGATAGTTATTGTTATGTAAGACCTCACACTATGCATTTAACACTTGGATACTCTTTCATAAAAAATTATACCTTGCTTTAAAATAATGAAAGTTGAAAAAATATTTTCTTTTATATCTTATAAGTGTGTATATGTTTTCAATAGCCTTATATGTATATGCTTTTGTGTGTATGTTCTACCCCATAGGAATGTAAATTGTTTGAGCACAGGAGCAATTTTATTTTTCGCCATATCCACTGGCCTCTTACAGTGCCTGGAAAATAAGTGCTTGTTGGTTGATTGCCTAAATAATACTTAGACAAATTCAGGGATATATGATTTCACGATGGTATATCTTTATTCTTCCAAGCCTGAGTAATTGGACTTCAATGAATTTGCTGTGGCTAAAAACAAAAAGTGTGAAATGATTGCCATTTGGCAATAAGGCTTTCTTAATTTAGGTAGGCTGATTCTCAGATAACAAGTGTGTATAGAATTCATTGTATAATCCCTACACATACACACACATATACAACTTTATAAGTCCTGCTAGAACTTGGATCCCAACAGAAGGAGCCCAGGGTCACTAATAACATCATATTAAAAAAGGATAGATGTATTTCAGTAGAGGTATTAGACCACATTAAAATATTGTTCTCAGATTAAGCCAAAAAAGTAAAATTTTGAAGTACTAAATCATCCTTCTATTAGTCCAATGTGTCTTTGTTTAAAATTGAGATTGTTTTTTTTTCCTTTTACTGAGGCGCACACACACACACACACACACACACACACACACACACATGTGTAAATATCAATCTCATCTCATGAGCAATGCATCAATGCTTTTAATACCAAAATCTTAGCACAAAGAAGAATGGTCTCAAAATGAGTGCTACCGAATAATTGAGTAAATGACTTCATATATAATGAACTTCCTGTAACTTGAAGTACTCAATCCAAACTTAATCATCTGTCAGGAATGTTGTTTAATAGATTCTTATTTTGGAAGGAAGGTAAGCAAGATGGACTCCAAAATTCTTTCCTACTTGAAGATTCTAGGAATGTAAGAAAATAAATTCAAGTCATCTTAATCATTTTAATACTTAAAATATTATTGGATTTCTAAACATCAATAGTCTTTTTTAACAAATCTGAAATAGTACAACAGTAAAGTGTTTATTTTTTCTGTCTGCTTTATTCTTTGATTAAAAAAAAATCATTGATACCAGCACACATACTATAATAGGAATATTTTAAAGTAATAACACTGCAACCTAAATTGAGTGTTCTGTTTCATTTTTGTCAACATGTGCATATGAAATGATGCGATCACAATTTTAATATAAATTTTCCAGTTAGAATGCAGTTATTTTATTTTTAAGAAGACATAAACTTTAGATTACACTGAAAATGGCATAAGTACTCAATAACATACCAGCTATAGATGGTCCTTAAAAACAATGAGTTTCCACATTTTGATGACTTTGAACCTATCTGAGACACTCCAAGTAAACCCCATAAGATCTCAAAAAAAAAAAGTACATATAAAAAAATCCAAGTACTCAAACAACCCTTTCTAGATTAGTCTTGGCATTTAATTTTCCTCAGTTTCCTCATCTATAAAATGAGCTGAAGAAGGAAATGGAAAAACACTCCAGTGTTTTTGCCAAGAAATCGCCAAGTAGGGTAACAAAGAGTCAGACATGACTGAAAAGAATGAACGATAAAAATTCTATAGCCATGGCAGTAGTGATGTGTATATATGGGCAGGAAGGCTGGAGATTTCTTTAACACTCCCCTAAGCATGCTTGAGAGTTAAGAGCAGTTCTATCTTGTAATTGTTTGATGTTGTTCAGTGATTCAGTCATATCCAAATCTTTGCCACCCTGTGGATCATACCATCTATGGGTTTATTTTGGCAAATATATTCCTATTTTCTTTTCAAGTGTATAAAGACAAACAGAAGTTAAATAATTTGCCCAGTATAACACAGCTACTAACTGTCTGAGGGTAGATTTGAACTCAGGTCATCCTGAGTCCTTGCTCAACTCTCTATCTACTGAGCATCTATGTGCCCTGATGTTTTATCTTTGTAAATATGCTACTAAAGATCACTGAATGTAGAAGGGAGAGTAGAAGACTTAGGTATACCACAATTATACTACTACCAACCATGTAACCCACTCTTCCATCTCCCCAACACTGGTGGATCCCACATTATATTCACAAGGGAAAGAACAGTGTCATCCATACTTCTACAACTTTGCCCTTCCCTTCTTACCACAGGATTACTTCTCTTCCTTTCTCATTGAAACAACCAGGCAAAATAAATGTTCGGTTAAATTATGGTGTTAGGTGGCACTTAAATAATGATTTAGCATTTGTAGTGTTTAAAAATATTTTCTTAATTTATCCTCACAACAATGCTAGCAGGTAGGTGCTATTGTTATTGCTGTTTTACCTATAAGGAAAGTGAGGGAGAAAGAAGTTAAGTGACTTGTCCAGGGTCACATAAGTATATGACACAGGATTTGCACTCAGGTCTTCCTGAATCAAGGTCCAATGCACTTTTTGCTTTAAAACTTGTGTCTTCATCTTCTTGATAGCAGAAAAATTACCCACAATGGACTTTCTCCTTGTTCCTTTTATCATCACAGCTGATGGTATCCCTACAATCCCAGGGCTGCTTGGAAAGCCTTGTGGCATCTCCAATTCATCAAATTGCTGCTGGATTAATCTTTCTCCTCTCTCCATGTTATTCTATTTTACTTATCTGTTGACAATGTGAACTGATTTTATTATTTTTCTAAAAATAAATATGCTACAACATAATTCTCCCATCTTTCTGTAGGGCCCTAATTTCTGAAACATGAGATCTCAGAGTACTCTAGATCATTAGGTTTGAATATAACTACAGCTCCTTGACTTATCATTTGATATTAAATTTGGACCTTTCTAACGCAATCCAGAGGAGCAAGGCACAAGAAGGCAACAAAGTGGGGGGCGGAGACAAGATGGCGGCATAGCAGCAGCAACATATTGCAGCTCTCACACAGCCACCCCAAAATACCCATAAAATAGGACTCTAAACCAATCCTAGAACTCCAAAATGCACACAAAGATACTTCCCACTAAAGTCAGCTCA
>JAQQSU010004976.1:0-13932 GCA_028627135.1 Pseudochirops cupreus | reverse complement strand
TCATTATGCAGAAAAGATCCTCTATAGATATCTAAACAAACAAGAAAAATATTTCTTGGGCATTTAAAAGCATAATCAATTGAGGAAAAAGGTTAATTAACAAAAAACAAAAACCCTTCCTCAGCTTCACTTATTCTATATAATAAGAAATAGTAATCATTTTCTAAATATCTTCTTGATTTTGATTTTCAAAGACATTTTCAAAGTGAACAAAAAACAAAACCTTCAAATGATAGTTTTACTCTCCCCTAACTGGATTTTCAAAAATGGAAAATGGTAAAATGAGGTCATACATATATTTATACATGTAAATATTTGTGTACATATATACATATGTGTATATATGTATGTATACATTTATATATAAATGCATTCCTGAAGTTTGGGGTGTTCTTTCAATTATATTGTTCCTCTTCTTCAGTTCTACAAAGAAAAATACTTCAAATGTGGCTTTTTTTAAGTGAGGAAAAATGGCAGCATTGTATAAATTAGACTACCTCCATGAAGCCTCATAATGCAATAGTCTTTAGTTCATGGTCAAGATAATTATTCTATGCTCAGCCTAAATCTATGATTTCTTCATGTGGAAAACTCCCAGTTTGGAAACTCCATGAAAATTCAAATACAGATCACCAACTCATTCAGAGTTTAGAATAATAGAAAATAGCCCAGCGCATTCAGAGGTTGTTACCTACATAAGTTTTACCCTACTATAATGTGTCATGAGTACGAATTGAACACAGGTCTCCCTGGTCCCTGGATTCTATGTACTATTATAGAGTATCTCTCAGCTAATCTGATTGGAGGATAAAAATTTGAAATTAAACAGAAATATCACCCCTCACTTTGTTTAAGCACTACCAAACAGATGTTGAAATAGTCTAATTTTGATTTCACTTCTTGTAAAGCAGAAAACTTATATAGGTAAAAGTCATATGATTAAACTTTAACAAGAAAGTAATAACCTGTTTTTTTTTCTTAGAAATGAATTAGTTGATTCAAATCACTTATCTCCTCTAATAAACTATTACCCAGTATATTAGGTGATATTCTAATGACTTAAGTTACTGTACTTGGATTCCATTCGCTTCTCACTTACAAGGGTTTATATTTAGTTAAGACTTTGAATATAATTTAGGAATTTAGTTCAACCAGGCATAAGAATGGAAATAATAAAATTATGGTGGAGCCACCAACCATGGATTAGAAATCTCTTATTAAACTCAGTGACACTAAAATGCTCTCTTAAGTACAATTAATGATGAAAAAACAACTCACTTGCACACATACACATTCAGAAAATTGGATGATACGTGAAGAACTGGTTCAGTAAAATAAAGAGAAATCTGTTTCTTTGGAAAACTGTTATGAAACTTGCAGGAATAATTTTTCCTCTATCTCAGATAATTTTTTAATGTAAATACATGAAGTAGTAAGGTAATATATATATATATATATATATATATATATATATATATATATAATATATATATATATATATGATCCCAAATGAATATTTGTATATCTCATTAGAAGACAAAAAAAATATTCCTTAACATTTAATGTTTATTCTGTAAAGCCATACTAAATAGTCTTTACTGGGGAAGCAGAGACAAGATGGTGGCATAAAAGAAGAGACTTGATTGAGCTGTCCTCCAAATCCCTCCAAATACTTGTAAAACATGACTCTAAACAAATTCTAGAGCTACAGAACACACAAAATGACTGAGTGAAACAAATCTCCAGTGCAAGACAACATACAAGATTGACAGCAAGGGTATATCTCACCAAGCTTGGAGTAGAGAACAATTTCTAACTCTGCCACTGGAGACAGGACTAGACCAGGTCTCAGGGGACTGAATCACTGCAAGCTGTGTCAGTTTCCAGATTTCTCAACCCACAAATGTCAAAGATAGTATGGAAGGTAAGTGGGAAAACACTGTGGGACCTGGATAAAAGAGGAGTGTGGTCCTCCTGGGGTCCTGCCACAGCCCTGGGGTGGTGGCAGCAGTGGCAGTGTCTGCCTCTGGAGCTCTGGGCTCACAGATGGTAGGAGATCAAATGACTGATGAAAAATCCCTGAAGTCTGGGCAAATAAACTCAACCCCACCCCCACCACCAATGGAAGCAGAGTCCTACATTTACAAATTGTTAGAAAGTCACATATTTGACTGTGAAGATGAACAAACAGCAGAGGTGACAAAGATGATCAAAACATACAACCAGAAGAAGACAACGAAGGCAAAACTCCTACATCAAAAGCCTCCAAGAAAAATAGGAATGGTTAGTAGGCCATGGACTCAAAAAGAATTTTGAAACTGAAGTAAGAAAAGTGGAGGAAAAATTGAGAAGAGAAATGAGAGCGATATAATAAAATCATGAAAAACAAGTCAAAAGCTTGCTAAAGGAAACCCCAAAAAGTACTGAGGAAAATAATACCTTAAAAAATGGACTAACCCAAATAGCAAAAGAGGTCCAAAAAGTCAATGAGGAGAAGAATGCCTTGAAAAGCAGAATTGGACAAATGGAAAAGGAGGTCCAAAAGCTCACTGAAGAAAATAATTCTTTCAAAATTTGAATGGAGCAAATGCAAGCTAATGACTTTATGAGAAATCAAGAAATTACAAAGCAGAACCAAAAGAATAGGGGAAAAAATGGAAGACAGTGTTAAATATCTCATTGGAAAAGCCACTGACCTTGAAAATAGCTCCAGGGGAGCTAATTTAAAAATTCTTGAACTGTCTGGAAGTCATGATCAAGAAAAGAGTATAGATGCCATCTTTCAAAAAAAATTATCAAGGAAAACTGTGTTGATATTATAGAATCACAGGGTAAAATGGACATTTTAAAAATCCACCAATTGCCTCTTGAAAGAGATCCCAAGGGGCAGCTAGGTGGCACAGTGAATAGAGCACCAGCCCTGGAGTCAGGAGGACCAGAATTCAAATCCATCCTCAGATGCTTGACACACTTACTATCCGTGTGATTTTGGGCAAGTCACTTAACTGCAATTGCCCTCCAAAAAGGAAAAGAAAGGAGAAAATTCCAAAAGGAAAATTCCCAGGAATATAGTAGCCAAATTCCAGATTCCCAGGTCAAGGAAAAAATATTGTAAGCAGCCAGAAAGAAGCAATTCAAGTACTGTGGAAATACAATCAAGATAACAAAAGAATTGAGTGACTTGGAATATAATATTCTAGAGGTCTGAGGAGTTAGGATTAAAACCAAGTATCACCTACCCAGCAAAACTGAGTATAATACTTCAGGGGAAAAAATGGGTATTCAATGAAAAAAAGGACTTTCAAACATTCTTGATGAAAAAGCCAGAGCTCAATAGAAAATTTGACTTTCAAACAAAAGAATCAAGAGAAGTATGAAAAGGGAAACAGGAAAGAGAATTCATAAGGGATTTACTAAAGGGGAACTGTTTGCATTACTACATGGAATGATATTTGTAACCCATGAGATGTTTCTCAGTATTAGGGTAATTGTAGGAAAGAAATAGATAGATTGATTGATATGTAGATAGATAGATAGATAGATAGAGAAATGGCACAGGGTGAGTTAATATGAAAGGATGATATCTAAAATATAAAATTAAGAGGCAAGAAAGGAATATATTGGCAGAAGCGGAAAGGGAGAGATAGAATGGGGTAAATTATCTCCCATAAAAGAGGCAAGAAAAATATTTCACAGGGGTAGAGGGGGAAGATGAAAAGGAATAAATGAATCTTACTCTCATTGGATTTAGCTTAAGAAGGGAATAACACGGACACTCAATTGGGTTTCTTAGCATACTGAAAAGTGAAGGGGAAGGGGGGAATAATAGAAGAGAGGATATATTGGGGGAGGGGTAGTCGGAAGCAAACACTTTTGAAAAGGGATAGTAGCAAAGGAGAAAATAGAATAAATGGTGGGCAGGATAAGATGGAGGTAAATGTAATTAGTCTCTCATAACATGAGTATTATGTAAGTGTTTTGCCTGGCTACACATGTATAACCTGTATTGAATTGCTTGCCTTCTCAATGGAGGTGGGTGAGGGAGGGAAGAAAGGAGAGAATTTGGAACTCAAAGTTTTAAAAATAAATGTTAAAAATTGTATTTACATGCAAATAAGAAATAAGATATATAAGCAATGGAATATTAAACTCAATCTTGCCCTACAAGAAAGTAAGAGGGAAGAGGATAAGGTTTGGGGGTGGGGTATGATAGAAGGGAGGACAGACTGGGGGAAAGGGAAATCAGAATGCATGCCATCTTAGGGTGGGATAGGAGAGATGAGAAGAAAATTTGGAACTCAAGATCTTGTGAAAATTAATAATGAAAACAAATAAATTAATTAAAATAAATAAATCATATTTAGTGGTCATAGTTCATATTCAAAAGACAGGATAGTCTTGAATTCAGGTTTATATATTATAGTGTAAATATGAAAGAAGCTTTGTACTGATAGAGTCAATTATCACTAAGCTTTTTTTTTTTTAATTCTAACCCTTGGCTGTAGGCTAGTTTTTTATAAAAAACAAAAAAGCCTTTTGATAAACCATATTGCTATATTATCCAACAAATTATAAGTTTGAGGAAATTCCCTTTTCATATATTGATCTACATCTCTTCAGGTGGAACTGAAAAGGACAGAGTTTGGATGGTTTCCTAGTTCTACAAAATCAATGCTTTAATGAGGTCCAATTTTATTAAGTACAGGGAACAATTAATATCATAAAGTATTTCACAATATGGCTTCAGTGATGAAGGTGCTATGGGAGGAAGGGAATTCTTTCATGATCAAATAAAAATATGTAAGACTCCTCTCATAAAACTTCATAGTCTTTTACATGAGTTGTTAAATGGTATTATTTATCTAATGGGAACCACAGATTTTTCTTCTATTCCTGTCTGTTTTTCTCTATCCTAGCTCTTGATGGAAATGGCCCATCTTAATTTGTTTTCTCCAATTAATAGTATTTCATTTTATTCTGATTATATGTAAAGACAGTTTTCAGCATTCATTTTTGTTAGATTTTGAGTTCTCCTTCCATCTCTTCCCTACCCCCTGATGGAGAAGGCCAGTAATCTGATATAGGCTATACATGCACAGTCATATTAGATATATTTCCACATAAGTTATGTTGTGGAAGAGGAATCAGAACAAAAGGGGAAAACCATGAAAAAGAAAAAAAACACAAAAGAGAAAATAGATACTTCATTCTGCTCTGGATGTTCTCTCTCTGGATGTGGAAAGCATTTTTCAATCATGAGTCTTCTGGAATTGTTTTAGATCATTGCATTGCTGAGAAGAGCTAAGTTTATCAAAGTCTATCACTGCACACAGTTGCTGTTACTGTATACAATGTCCTTCTGGTTCTTTTCACTTTACTCAGCATCAATTCATGTAAGTCTTTTCAGGTTTTTCTGAAATCTGCCTGCTCATCACATCTAATAGCACAGTAATATTTCATTACATTCTTATGCTACAACTTTTTCAGTCATTCCCCAATTGATGGGCATCTCCACAATTTAAAATTCTTTGTTATCACAAAAATAGCTGGTATAAGAGGTGAAAGATATTCCTCATCATTTGGCAAGCTTGAAGGGATGGAAGGAGGAGAGAGAGAGAGAGAGAGAAAGACAGAGACAGAGACAGAGACAGAGAGACAGAGAGAGAAACAGAGAGACAGAGAGAGACAGAGAGAAAGAGAGAGACAGAGACAGAGAGACAGAGAGACAGAGAGACACAGAGAGACACAGAGAGAAAGAAAGACAGAAAAAGAAAGAGAAAGATAGAAAGAGAGAGAGAAAATAGATGGGAGTGGAAAACCTTGTTTGACAGTAATGTTGGAAGGTGGAAAGATAAGAAAAATAAGCAACTTATCAAGAATGAATTAGAACATTTATGTCATGTTCAAGTCTCTGACACAAAGATTACATGTGCATGTATCACAGATAGAAGCCAAATATTGCCTAAAGTCCCTGAAGGGACATAATATTACAAATGTTATGTAATACATTTTTATCTTTACATAAGCAAAGTAGTAGCTGTCCTTCAAGAATAATAAGGAAAATGTTTCAATGAGGTCTTATCATATAAATATGGATACTGTATATAGCATATAGATATTTAGAGAAAAGAACATTATTAGAGCAGTGATTCAAATAAGCAAACATTTATTTAGCCCCTCATATTCCAAGACATTATACTATTCCCAGAGGCAAAGAAAATTTTAAATGACATATGCTGTGCCTTCAAAACCATCAAATTGTAGCATGGTGGAATCAGACTCCTAAGTGGACTATCTTCATTCTCCATACCAAATGGAATTTTGAAGGAAAATCAAATGTATTTCATGCCTTTCTTTTTTGGTTTGTTTTTGTTGTTGTTGTTGTTGTTTTATTTTGTTTTTTTGCTTTTTGGAGGGTGTTTGAGGTTAAGTGACTTGCCCAAAGTCACATGGCTAGTAAGTGTGTCAAGTGTCTGAGGTCAGATTTGAACTCAGGTCCTCCTGACTCCAGAGCCAGTACTCTATTTACTGTGCCACCTACCTGCCCCATATGTCTTTGTTTTAATATCTAATGACGTTCATTTTTTTTTACCATTCTTTTCATGTAAAAGGCCAATTAAAGATGATACAATATTAATATTTAGATTTGTGTTAAAATAATGCAACATATTTATATGGCATGTAAAGCTACAATTTCAAGTTAGCTCAATTCAAATCATATTGTTTCTACAATTATACCAATATGTAGAAATTTTAGTCAAACTAAGCAGAAGGTCTACCTGAATTTTGGTGTTATCAGACTATCTAATATATCTAGATCTCTAGGAGACATTTAGTCACAAAATTGGCCAAATATTATAGTAATGAATGGTTGTTGAAGCTATTTTGTCACAATGAATGTAAATAGAGCCTTAGTTAAATTCTCATTGACAAAAAGATGATGTTCCTGGGCCTTGTCTTCTGTGCATTTCAGCCCTCTTGCATTGAGTTAGCCATAACCATCACTCAATTAACAAACATTGATGAGTGATATACTTTGCTGCAGCATTGCACTAAGTGCTGGGAATAAAAAGAAATATAAAATAGCAATTACTTAAAACAAATTATGTGTCTACTATGTGAGAGGCATCATGGCATAGAAACAGAAGACTCATTGAAGAGATTGGACAACCTTAGATTCAGTTCCTACTTCTGTCACACAATTACTGTGTGATCATGGACAAGTCACTTACCTCGTCTGTGTCTGAAGTAGTTAGTTCAATACAACTCCAAGTCGCAGATAAGATTTCACGTGCAAAAATAAGGGAATTAAGTCCCCAAATTAGAATTTTCCTGTACCAATGAAATCATAATTCACCAAGTCTTCCCCCTCTTTCCACCACCCAACAATAAGAACAAAACCTGAAAAACAACAGTGTGAGCCACTGGAGAAGAAACACTGTTTGCATAAGGCATTGTTTTTTCCCTCTTCAAGTTTATAAGTGAACCAATACACATAGCTATAATGCATAGCTGTCTATGCAAAGCACAATTAGTGAACAGCAAATAAAAGTACTTTGTGAAATCTAAAGGAAAAAGGTCACTACTGAAAAAAGAAATAATGGAAAGCATTGTGGAGCAAGTCATGTTTGATTGAGGATTTACTTCATAATGTATATTTTCATGTTTCCTATTGTAATTTAAAACATTTTAAAAAGTGTTAACACCCTGAAAGAGGAGAGATTTTAACACAGAACTGTACTTGTGCCAAGTGTTAATAAATGTTAGGGAATTTAATATATGTAGATTAGAAGTATCAGAGAAGTGTGAATTACCAAATATGCTACCAGGTGATGCAATGGATAGTGCTGAGCCTGGAGTCAGGAAGATGAGTCTTCCTGAGCTCAAATTTGGTCTCAGATACTTGCTCATTATATGACCCTGGGAAAGTTTACTTAACACTGTTTGCCTCCGTTCCTCTTCTGTAAAATGAACTGGAGAAGGCAATGGTAAATCATTCTAGTACCTTTTGCCAAGAAAACCTCAAATTGGGTCATGAAGAGTTGGACATGACTGAAATAACTGAACAGCAAGGTCACTCCTCTCCAATGCACTATGGATTGGATTACACCTTGTTTTCCTTAAACTAGATACTGTTGATATTTAGCTCCTTAGTTTGGTCAATAGATTTCAGGTAGGTATGTGAACTTAAGTATAAAAAAATTACATCTTGATTTATACTGTCCTCTAACTAAAATTTAGAATTTCTTTCCATTAGGAACTTAAAAAAAATTTTGAAGACGGGATTCATAGACTTCTGCAGATTTCCAAAGGCATCTGTGGCACAAGAAAATTTAAGAACCTGTCTTAATCATATCCAGAATATAGCATTATTCAGGCTGGTTGATTTAATTCCTTAAAATATGCCAATGATTATGAAACGATCTCCATTCAAAGCAGTATCACAAAAGATCTCCCTTTGAATTCCTGTAGGAATATGAAGCATTAAGTTTTGTTGAAGCATAATTCAACTATGCCACGATACTTTAACCTTATTCAACCAACCCTATCATTCATTAAATTTTGTTTACATGCCAGGAATTGTGTTAGGCATTGAAAATTAAAACAAAACAAAAGTAAAGCAGCCTCTGACCTCAAGGAATTAATATTATAGGACTGATTGCTTAAATTTGGTTGTTACTCTGTACAGTTTGCAACAGAAACAGTAGTCCAGCGATTCTGAGAGAATTCGCAGAAAATCTGAGTATAAGAGAATATCCTGACCCATGTGTGACCATTACATGATCAAAACAAAAACTTATGTTTGGGCATAACATTGGTTTAATGCCCAAGCTCATTAGTAAGCAGAAAACCAAATACATCCAGCAATCAGTAGGATACACTCTCTAGCTCCTCCTCCCTTTGTCTGTTTTCTATAATTGACACAGGGATTGGGGGTGTGGGATGAATGGGAGGAAGGGTGTAAAGCCAAGCACTAGCAGCTATCCTGAGGACTGCTGCTGTGAATTGCTTTAAGGTTCTGATCACATAGTATAGTGAACTCTATTTATTCAACAGTAAACTAAAGCAAAACATTCACAGAAACAAAAGTACTATATTCACAGCAATACAACATAACTTATTACTAAAGTGGCCACATATTCTTAAACAAAAGTTATCATTCAGTAAGTCACAATCTGATTCAATCAATATAAAGAACCTATCTAAAGTCTTCTTTCATCTTGATTAGAGAATGATTTCCAATCATCCTTAACTCAATCATCCTTAAGGAGTACAAAGTACAAAGGTCTCCCACCTCCAAGTCATAATAAGTCATAATCTTGCCAGTCATGCCTAAGTACCTAAGTAACAGTCCTTTCATCTTGACTTGAGTCTGACTTCTATAATGTCAAGCACAGAAGTATTTCATACCTTGTTTCAGTTTTTGAATTAACACCTTTGTTCAGTTCAAGTTTCTTTGGAGCCTTGTATCAAGTCTGTTAAGAAACAGAACATGTGAACCCCGCAACTTGTGAACCCTAGAACTTGTGAACTCCTGGGGAGGAGCTAATGACCATATATAAGGAGTGCCCCAGGCTGGAGACAGCAGAACTGAGAAGAGGACTCTTGTGGTGGCAGAGTCAAGAAGGAGAGAACTTGTGGTATCCTGACACTCTGTTTGTCTCTTCCGTCTTGATGTCTGTGTTGATGTTTGTTTGTGATACTCTATAGAAAAGCCCTGGGACCTTACTGGAAGCCCTGAAAGAGGATTTTCTGGTTGTATGTTTACAGAAGTCTTGGAGGAGACTATTGGAGGTCCTGTGACTTCACTAATGATTTCTGTTTACCTCTTGGACTTTGTTTATATGTCTGTGTTGATTTCTATCTTGATAATTTGTGTTGAGTTCTCAGACCTCGTTGGTGGGTCTGAGTTGATTTCATAGGCAGATAGTGAATTGATGATTGTGCCAGAAATGTGTATGGATATTATTGTGGGTCTGTTAAGCTTTGTCTCCCAGAAATAGGAACTGTGAAGGACTTGATGTGGACTGGACACTGTGAGCTTCAACATGGAATGGGAACTGGACAAAGAACTGGACAAGGAGCTGGAAAAGGAACTGGGAGCTGCCTGCCTTTGAACCCAGGTGACAGTTGGAGCTGGGACCATGGAAGAGGAATCATGAAAACTGAAAGCCAGACTTAAGTCAAGCTGAAAGAAGACTTTACTTGGATACTGTATAGAGACTGAGAAGATTATGATTTACTGTGACCTAGGGGTGGAGAACTTTGACTTTTTTACTTTATGATTGAATTAAGGATTTTGTGATAGACTCAATGAATGTACCTTGTTTAAAACTATGTAACCACTTTGATGAAAACTATGTGGCCATTTTATTGATAACTTGTTGAGTTTTGACATGGTGAAGGTTGTATCTTGATTTTCTGTTAATGTTTTGCTCTGATTTGTTATTGAGCAAATAGAGAGCTCACTATACTATGTAATCAGAAACTTGAAAGCTGTTCACATCATCCATCCTGTGGAAAGGGGCTCTTGTGGCTTTACAAATTCCAAGCTCCATGGTCCCTCTCCCATGCCCCCAATTCTTGCCTGAATTCACACAATTGTCACGTAGATTCACAAGTGGGCAGCTCCCAGCTCCTGGTCCAACACCACACATCAGGCTTAGCAGCCTTAAAACAACACTCACACACATTCCCAGCACCATCATCAATTCACTTTCTGCCTGTGAAATCAACACAGACCAACAGACAGGACCTCTATCTGAGAAATTAACACAAATCTACAGTAAAATCCCTGACCTCTGTAAATATCTGTAAAACCCTCCTTCAGGAATTCTGCAAACAGACAGCAGGAAAGTCCTCTTTCAGGGCTTCTGAACCAGCAGTTAAGTCCCAGGGCTTCTGTTACAACAACAATGTCCTCTGTCAGCAGACAAGTCTGACAAAGCAACAGCAACACAGTCAGAACAGAGTGCTGGCACCACAACCATCCTTCCTCCCAGTTTTGCTTGGTCCCAGCTTGTGCACAGGCTTTTATATTGTCTTTTGGCAAGTTCCTCCCACTGTGGGCTTCACAGGTTCTGTTTCTAACAAAGACTTGATATAATCACAGGTGAGGCTCAAAGACACTCGAATAGCTGAAACAAGGAGCTAAGTACGCCTTTGCTTGCCATTACAGAGGGCTGTATTGTGGGGATCTGAAATTTATTCTGTCTGACCCCTGCTTCAGATCACAGATTACCCCTATTTGTAAGTAGTTATGATGATTAATGAAAGTATTACCTATAATCAATTGGAGATGGTTGGCCTCTTCTTTGATATCAAAGGAACATACCATTATTATGAGGGAGGTACAGTTTCCCCAGCCAGAGCACCTCTGGACCTTACGGGTAGCCACTTTTAGATTCCAAAGCATAATGAGTAGAAGTAGTTTACAGTGAAATATAAACTTTTGTTTTATGCAACATTTAAATCAAATTTTCCAAAACACAGCCATAAAGCCATAATTTTTTTTTTCCATTAAGTGAAATATATCTACAGGGGTACAGGTAGGGGAGGCATTTGTACAGACCACATTTTCAAAATGTGTTTGTATTAAACCTGAATGTGCCCACTTCATTTTACTCAGATAGTCATTATGTACACATACACACATACACAGAGTACATGCATATATGTGAGCATAAAAATGTATGGATTTTCCAACACAGAATTGTAAATCAGACTTACAAATCTTTCTAGTATATAAGGTAAACGTATCCCATTTTGTCATCTTTGATTGCATTTCAGGTTTCAGTATCTAAGATGATTTTTTAATCACCCCTCTCCCCCTTACCTCCACCAGCCCTTATAGTATATAACTGTTGCTAAAATTTTCAGATGAAAAACAACATTTTTTCTTGTTCAACATCATCAGAGAGTTTAAATGAAGAGAGTACATAGGAGGCACTTAGCAACTAAAATATACCAACAAACTAAACTGCAGTCAAATTCGGAATGTTTACATAGCATTTGTTTCCATATATTGCTTCAGTATTCCACAGTGTTACCATAACTGATCAGCGGGGAGTCATTATCTATGTGTAAAATGCTAGAAGTAAAAGTGCTTTGGAACTGTGATAGATGCAACATTTATTTTTGTTTCCTTTTAGGCTAAAGTGAGAACTCTGACAGTAACATATGCAACTATAAAACAGAAACCTTTGTAACTAAATCCCTACCTCTCAATTCAATGAGAGATGAATTGTGTGCTTGAGTATAGCTATTTTCTCATTTTAAGTTAAACCAGAATAAGTTAATGTACATTTCTAAAACAAAAAATGACTTCTCAGCAAGTTTTCAGTTTTAGATGTGATAAGAAAACTAGTCATCAATGCATTTTCTTGCATTTCAAGGTTAAAAGATTTTCATAAAGATGAAACAAATTAGGCAGTAGGTGTTTCAGTGGGCAAAGTAGGTTGTTGGACCTAGTATTAGGAAGACCTGAGTTTGAATCCTGACTCATATGCTTCCTAGCTTTATGACTCATAGCAAGTTATTTAACTGTTCCAGTCTCAGTTTTCACATCAATAATATGGGAATAGGAAGAGAACATATCTCACAGGGTTATTTTGAGCATCAAATGATAAAACACAAGTAACGTACTTTGTATAGTTAAAATAAAATGTTTGTATGTTATCGGAAAACTAGTGATGAGTGAATTGTGTTTTGTGTAAAAGGTAACATGAAAAGGAAACAAATTGCACAGCTAGATGGTTAATGCTAGCTATCATCATCATCAAACATTTTATCTATCAATTTCTGTGTTACACTATTTCTGATTTCTCCCACTAAAGCTATATTATGTTGCTTCATGGATATGTAGAGATGACCTCTGGAGTTTCACATGCTATTCAAGAAGGAAAATATTGGCAAGACCTACCATGATGGAAAGACTTTTAGTATAGGTCCTCCTTTTGATGTCATATCAAAGAAGCTAAGCATAAGAATGCTGTCTACCTGCTTATTACTTTTTTTTTTGTCGTAAGAATGTGACCTGTTTACAAAGGGATGGAGTGATTGCAATGTTCATCCAGGAAGAGAATATCTTTATTAATGAAAACATAAGCCCTATGGATTTAAAATAAGCAAGCTTTATATTGATGACACATTATTATTAATAAATAGAATAAAATGATTACGGCTATTTGGTATATCTTAAAAGCTCTCATGAAATTCATTTTTGTATTTATTAAATTCTCATATGTAGGTAAGCTAAATATTCTAACATAAGTATATGAAGTTAGATGAAATAATTACATGAAAGTGCTGTGACAACTTGATAGTAGAACAAAGAATGTGTTATGGGCTATTCCAAATATCTAGCTTGACAGAATGCAGTTTTGAATGCTTTATCTCAGCAGGATCAGTAATGCCAAATTTACCAATATAGTCAGTGCTTTAAATTGATTGTAGATATGAAAATTCTTTGTAGAAATAATTAATACTACACATCATTTTTTCATTATATTTGTTTTAGTATTTTAATTCTTTTTCCCTTCAGTGTTTTTTTTTTGTTTTTATGTCATGGATGTTGAATTTGTAAAAACTTTTTAAGTCACATATTATGAACCCCTCATTTCATATATGATAAACCCCAGGCACAGATCGCTAAGGGGTTTGCCAGGGATCACACAGGAACTAAGCAGTGCTGAAACCCAAATTTGGGTCCTCTAACTCCAAACCAATGTGTTGTATCAGTTCAGATTTTGAAAAAAAAAATAGAAAGAATTTTGAAAACAGGTTTTGAAACCATATTGAATGCTTGAATTAATACATAATAGAGTCTTTTAACCTCTACCAGTTAAGCGCATGTATAACAAAGCCTGTTTAAATATATTAATATGCAAAATATCCATACCATTAAAGAATAATACATCATATTTGCATAGT
>JAQQSU010004975.1:0-13932 GCA_028627135.1 Pseudochirops cupreus | reverse complement strand
ATTCATTTATAAGCTACTTATTAATGTGCATTGCAAATTATAGGCATTTATCAACTTTTTAAAAAATTATCCTAAATATAACAATAGAAAGACAATTCAGGCAATCAAATTAAACTTCATTATGTAGCTCTAGAACAACATTATTAGTAAGAGATATTTATTGCAATATTCATAGAAAGAAACATTTAAAATTATTGACTGACATCAAGACTATTAAAGAAAAGGAAGATCTAAAAACCAGAAATAACAATAAATTCTTATAATAACTAATTCTACATTTTATAGTTCTAAAAGACTTACTAGCGAATTATATTTTAGAACTATAATTCTAAAAGACTTACTTCTAGCAGTCAAATCTCACAGTGAGCAAACTCGCCAGTTAGTTTTTATCTTCTGTTTTCTTATCTTTAAAATGAATGGATTGGAACAGTTCTAAAATTCTATATTCAACAGCAGACCATCCTTTACCCTAAGGTGTTGATAATCTATTAGGAGAGAGAAAATGGAGGAGGGAGAAGTAATCAACAGTAATAGTTAATTCCAGCTTTTTGTGAAAGGTAAAATTGGAACACAGATGACACCAGTAGGTTAGAAAACATGTTGGGCTAATCAGATAAGCCAAAATTTAATTGCACTAGGTTTGCAAAAGAAATCCTAGTCACACAGGTAAGATTTTCCACCCTTGGATTTGGTATTTGGCAATATCCTTAATAAGAACAGAGATAAATTGCAGTTAACATTCTTGACATTCACTACTTCTCTAATCCTGACTCCACAGGCAAATGTCTATTTTGTGCCTGAAGAGAAAAATATTGGAGGTAGTGCAGGACTGAGCAGGTCAAAGCTAGTTAGTTTGATCTTTGAAGTGAAGGTGAGGCTGAACAATCTGATTAACTGTTCTGAGGACATCACATGACAGTTGACAGGAGAAAGGCTATGTGATTTAATCTCCTTGGACTTCAATAAAGATTGGGATGTAGCTGACTTCAAAGAAGAGATTGAGCTAAGTAGGGTTGGCATTGTTAGTTTTAAAAAAAGATTTTAATAGATTAGTAGTTGTTTTAATCACCAAAGTCAGTCAGAGATGAGCCCCAAGTTGTTACCCCCTAAAGAAATAACTTATCAAGAACTAGGTCTTTCTTTTTTTCCAACTTCTTTCCTGTAACATGTTCTATTAAAGAAAAAAAAGACTGGCAAATTAATCTCTCTCATATTGCATGTTCCTTAGATGAGTGGAAAACTATGAAATGCACCTAAATAATCTTATAAGAAAATGATACCTAATAATGAAAATCCTATCTTCCTTCCCTTTGTCCCATTCTAATAAGTTTTGTTTTGTCTTCTCAATGTGTTTCTACATATAGAAAAGATTAAAGGCACATGTGAGTTAAAAATGAGAGAGGGAGAGAGAGAGAGAGAGAGAGAGAGAGAGAGAGAGAGAGAGAGACAGAGAGAGACAGAGAGAGAGAGAGAGAGATCCAGTACATTAAACAGTTTTAAAGTTGTTTTGAGATTTTTTTTAAGGGGGAGAGAACATTCAGAACTGGAGCGTTCTATCTCAAGGCTGTATAATGCTGAAAAACAAGACTTAAATGATAAAACAGAGGAACAAAGACAAGCTCCTCTTGTCAGTGTCAGTAAGTAAATAGCACTAATCTATCTTCATTATTCCTATGCACTGTATAATACCAGTTGGGAAGATGTGTAAAATCTTTTAGCATTATCCAAGAGCTAAGCATCTCCCTGAAACTTAAAGGCAAAATTATATTTGATCAACAAAAATGTGGCAGTCATTTCAGTCTGAAATTGCCTTCAGGGCATTTTGACATCTTTATGATAAAATGTTAAGAGCTCAGAATTCTCTAACTCATTTTCATTAGTTCTCTAGATTGTGAGATTTGCTGAATTTGAGTGCTTATTGAATTGCATACATTTCCTAAATATATATTAAAAATGTGGCTTCATAAAGCTTTTACAATAGTAATTGGACAGTTTCTATACTTTGAATAAATAAGATTATATGTATTAAGACTGTATAAATAAGAAAGGTCAAAGAAAGAAATTGAAAAAAATCCACATGTGCCATATTTATTGTTCTTTTTAATAGGTCCATTTCTGGCTTATATTTTTTATTAGTGATGAAAATAATTAGAAATATAATTTTTCCATAGGGATTAACTAGTTTTCATCCCAAAATTTCTAGTGTTTCATTATTTGATGAAATCATCCATTTTTTCCTATGATTTCTTCTTTGACCCAAACAATTTTTAGTTACATTAGTCTTTATTTAAATTTGAATTCTTATGAAATGCAAATACCTTTTATTGAATATAATTGTTATTGCTTTTTATTGGTAGAGGATTTTGTTTTACTATTTCTACTTTTTTTTTTGCATTCATTTATATGATTTTTATGCCCTATCTGAGAAACATGTATAATCCTTTTTATTCCCATTCAATAATGGTGTATATGATGACATGGGAACTACCATATATTATGGTTTTCTAAAATTCTGTTCAGGTCCTTAGCTTCTTCCTCATTTTTGCTTTTGTTAGAGTTATCTAGATGAACAGGAGGCACATTCAGACCCTCACTACTAAATTTTGACTATTGATTTCTTCTTGGAATGTGAATATCATTTTCCTCAACTACTTAGATTCTTTGCAATTTAGTTTATATATATATGTGTGTGTATATATATATATATATATATATATATAATGTATATTATTTTATTATCTATAATGTATAATGCATCTATGACCTATTATATAGTTTCTCTTTGGGGCAGAGAATGATGACATAATTGTGTTTTTTTTTTTTTATTTTGCCTTGTTTACTTTTGTGATTGCCATCTCTGCCTTCTTAAATTCAAGTCAGGCACAATATTTTAACTTATTTTGACTCTGTATGTCATTTTCCAAAGAGTATTATTTCTTATAAAGCACATCACATTGGATTCTGCTTTCTAATCCATTCTTCAAAATTATATTTTCTTAAATATTCTAACTTTCCAATTTCTTAATTGACTAAATTCACACAATCTCAACTACACACATGGATAGCCATACCCTTCCCATCACTCACAATCCCTCTTCTATTCTTAAACAACTTTCAACTGATCTCTTCATCCTTTTGAACTATCATTCTATATCTCTTCTGTGCTTTTTGGTTAAACTCCTTGAGAAGGCCTTCTACCATAGATGTCTCTACTTTCTCATCTCTTTCTCTCCTCTTAACCCCAACAATCTAGTTTCTGACCTTTCAATCTCATTGAAACTGCTCTTTCTGAAGTTACTAATAATCTCCCCATTGCTAAATGCAATGGACTTTTCTCAGTCATCATTTTTATTGCCTTCTCTGCTTCCTTTTACACTGATGATCATTCTCTTCTTTTCAATACTCTCTTCCCTCAGGTTTTCAGGACACCATTTTCTCTTTGTTCTCCTACCTATCAGAGTACTCCTCAATCTCCTTTCTTGAATCTTCATCCAGGGCATATTCTCTAACCATAAGTTTCCTGCATGACTCTGACCTAAACCCTCTTTTCTTCTTCTCTCTTGTTCTACTACTTTACTTCATGATCTCCACAGCTTCTTTTGATTTTATTACCATCTGTGTTGATGATTCTCAAATTTACCTGTCCTTTTCTAATCTCTCTGCTAACCTGCAGTTTTACATCTTCAACTGCATTTCAGACATCTCAAATTGAATATCCAGTAGACATTAGACTTAGAATGTCTAAAATTGAACTTGTTATCTTTCCTCCTAAAACTTTCCCCAAGAAACATGCATTACTATCAAAGGTACCATCAGCCTCCCTGTCCCCCAGGCTCATGAGCTAGATGTTATCTTTAACTCCTTTTTATTTCTCACCCCTTTTCTTTAATGTCCAATTTGTTGCCAAGGTCTGCCAGTCTCACCTTTGTAACATCTCTCAAATCTATCTCCTTCTTTCCCTTGACATTGCCACTACTTTGATGCAGGCTCTTATCACCTCATACGTGGACTGTAGCAATAACCTTTTTTGTCTTAAGTCTCTTCCCACTCTCATTTACCCACCAAAGGCATTTTTTTTTCTAATGCATGTCTGACCATGCTACTCAATAAAATGCCGTGGTTTCCCACCTATCGCTTAGAGGAGCAAATGAAAAATCTTGTTTGATATACAAAGCCCTTCATAATTGTGTTACTTCCCACCACCATTAACACACACACACACACACACACACACACACACACACATACATACATACACACTCTGATCTTATTAAACTTTACTCCCTACCACATATTCTTCCAGTGACACTGGCATCTTTACTCTTCCACAAACAAGACACTCTATCTCCCAATTTCAGACATTTTCTCAGGTTGTCCTCCATGCCTGGAATGTTCTTCCTCTTCTTCTCTGCCTTTTCATTTTCCTGGCTTCCTTCAAATCTCAATCAAAATTCCATCTTCTATAAGAAACCTTTTCCAACCCCTCTTAATTTTCAAGCCTTCCTTCAGATAATTGTTCTGTTTTTATGCTTCATTTACCTTGTTTGTGCACATTTGTTTTCTGGTAGTCTCCTCCATTAGATAGTGAGCTCCTTGAGGGCACAGACTACTTTTTGGGTTTTTGTTATTGTTGTTGTTTTCTTTTTTTTGTATTCTGACTGCTTAGGCAGTGTGTGATACACAGTTGGCCCTTAGTAAATGTTTACTAATTGACTGGCCACTATCTCTGGTACAATTATACCCTCCTTTCTTCTCAGTATTTACCCCTTGGTGAACTAATTCTGCTCTACCTTATGTTCTTCTCTTGAATCTCTTGTCCTATGACTGATTATATCTTGCAAATACACTACCCTGGATTGGCCTATCATTTGACTTTGTGGTAGGAAGCATATCCAGCAGATTTTACTACCATATGTACTAAATAAGTGCTTTTATTTAAAAAGTATTAAAAAAAAGTCCTCAAGTCTTACATGGAGTAGAAATGGGGAAAAAAATCTACTGATGGCTACCTGAAAGAGAAATAGTAGGAAAACCTACAGAATTATCATAGTCAAGCTCAAGGCAAAAATATTAAAAGCAACAAGAAAAAAATTAATATCACAGTGCCACAATTAGAATCACACAAGATCTAACAGTGGCTACACTAAAAGACTGCTGGTCTTGGAATACTATATAAAGAAAAGCAAAAGAACTGGGGTTATAGCTGAAAATATCATACCCAGCAAAGTTAAGGATAATCCTGAATGAAATGCCAGACTTTCAGGATGTTGTTAAAAAAAACAAACAAACCTGAACTTAATAGATTTGACACATGATATGAAGAAGGAATATAAAGTATATATCAGAGACTAATTACAAGGGACTCAATAAGGACACTAAGTTTACTTTTTATTTAAGGAAATGTAAAAATATATATATATATATATATATAACATATAAAAATATATATCTAAGTATATGTATGTGTATGTGTTAGTATGTATGTGTACATATATATCTTTGTGTGTATATATATGTTTCTATGTGTTTATGTGTGTGTATTTGTATGTATGAATACACATATATATGTGTATGGGTGTGTGTGTGTGTGTGTGTGTGTGTGTGTGTATCTGTGTTTAATTGTAGCCTTCTTGGGAGAGGGGGGAGAAAGAAGGAAAAAAGAACAAAGTAAAAAGTGCACAGCAGAGAACAAAAGAAAATTTACAAGGAAGCAAAGAGAAAATGAATAGCTCTGAACACAATGTGTAGAATTTATTATATAGGCCTTCTTGAAATTGAAATTTATTATTGGATATATTGAATCCTCTCACATTCTGCCATGTATATAATAATGACTTATTTTTCTTTTCTCATTTTGTATTTGTTTATAATGTTTTTTCTTTTCTTATTGTGTATTTAAGTTATAGTTTTTAAAGTTAAAATAAATTAATTAAAAAAAAATTTACTTGGAGTAGAGGCTCAAAGGCCAAGGTTGTGGACATGACTACCTAGTAAAATTAAAAAAAAGAGGACCATAGAGCTCCAATTTCTACCTAATGTTGAACCAATCTACCACCACAGACAAGTCAGAGGCAAAGGAGTTTAGTCTGCTTGACTGAATAAACAATGATATCTGCACTACTAGCCTTGTTAAATATCTTTCACTACTTATAACTGAGAAAATTTCCTTTTGGTAACTGTTTTATGGAATTCAAATGTCTTATTGCATTCCAAACCTGGACCAGGGGAGTGGTCTTTTCTTAGTCAATTCTTCCCTATTACTATGTTTAACAAAGGAGACAATATTTGTAAAGTGTTTAACACAGTGCCTGTCTTGTAGTAAGTCCCATATAAATACTATCTATCTATCTATCTATCTATCTATCTATCTATCTATCTATCTATCTATCCATCTATCCATCTACCCATCCATCTATCTATCTATCTATCCATCTATCCATCCATCTATCCATCTACCCATCCATCTATCTATCTATCTATCTATCTATCATCATCATCATTATTATTGTTTCACTCTTACTGCCACCATAACTGCTCTAGTAACTGTTACCCTGCTTCTCAAGGGCTAGAAAAATGAAAAACATTTGCTATCTTTAAAGATTTCACAAGGCCCTATGCAAAGGAAAGAAGACACAAATGAGAAATGTTCCCATATCAGATACTGGCTTGCCTAGGAGTCTACAAGGTCATGGCCTGAAGGGGATCAGAGAGTTGCCTTTGCACATTGAAGTTTGCAAGAAGAGGGAGGCCTGATGTGTATGGACCCCCTTATTAATATGTCTATTGGGTTCTGGCTCAGCAGCCATTTAAAACACTTTATCCCTGCATAGCATGAACCCATATGCTTTGGTAGGGTTCCAGAACTACCAGCCCTGCTCCCCTATCTAATTCCTCTGTCTCAGTTCTTCCTCTCATACTTCATTAGTTTAAGATAATTACTCTTGTTAGCTTTTCTTAAATGATTTTACAATTTAGAACCAATATTCTTTGGGACTCACTCATGACAAGAAGCAGACCCACCTCAAGTTTCCATGTACTTGCCTGAAATCCTATTGGATCATGCTGTAAGAGGTATATGGAGAAATAGGGAGGATAGAGGGCTGCCCTTATAGGACATGCTACAATAAAAAAAATGATGTGTCACAACTGCTACAAAATAATACTGTGCTCAAATTTAGAAAGCGATGACAGTCTACAAAGACAATGGCCAATTTTCCCATTGTATTGCACAAATAAGCTGGCTATAGAGAAAAGAGGTTGGAATTTCTTGTCAAGGACAGCCAAGACTACTCAAATCCCTGGCCCTCTACTGGAAAACACACGGAAAAAACTTTTATCCAGAGTTTCGGAATTGTGTCTTAGGTCTTTCCCAGTAACAACCTCTGCTGAATGGAGAGTTGAAAAATGGGTAAAAATTAACTATAGGGTACTATCTACATTTCTGTTCTCATATGTATTTTTCCTAGAACACCTGGAGTCAGTGTCGTGGGGCTGATAAGGCCTGGGAGAGCTGGTGAATGTGGAACTGCTTAGTAACTGTTTTATTATGTATTATTTTATTGTTATTATTTGGTTTTAAATGTGATTCTATACCAAAAGTAAATATTGTATGTAATTAAGCATATTTATTTGTTTTTTGTGCTGAGTAAATCGATTCTGTCAAGGGTATGATCAGGACTCATCAAAATATATTGATTTCAAGAAGGAAAAAAGGGGTTGTCAGAAAGGAATCAAGTTTGAGAACTAATTTTTAAATGTTCAAATCCAAAAATAATCAATGTGGCCTAGATAATGAGGCAGTACTGTCCTTCACAGAAAGACAGACTTTATTTGGAGATCTCTAAGTGGAAGCTAAATGACCAAATGTCATGTATTTTATGAGGATGATTCCTTCAGTTTATCCATGAGATTGGATGACCAACAAGGTCTCTTCTAACTCTCAAAATTTTGAGAGTTGACAGATAAGTGATGCTCCATTTTCTGAGCATCATAGAGAGTTTGAAATGTCTCAACATTTCTATCCAGTAAGATGTATGTTTATAAATGCCAGGATAAGCATTTATTCTGGTCGGAACACCTAGCTCTAGAACAGTTCCCAAGATGTCAGATCAGGGTCATGGCCAACAATGCCACCTACTGGTCAAAATGATTTTTTTAAGTCCAAAGATAAAATGTCCATTTGTCTTCAATTCGTTTAAACCCAACAATATGTATTAAGGTCCTACTCTGCACACTTTGCTACATGTTAAGGATTCAAGTGAAAAAAAAGAAAGAAAGAAAATGAATATGTGCCACAAGGAGCTAGCTTACATAAAAAGGGGTAAAGAGTGATATAATACATTCCCTGATAAGTTTATACATACATACATACATACATACATATATATATATATATATATATATATAAATTTTAGAAGAAGGAAAACACCAACAAATAAATAGATCAGGTATAGTCTCCTTCAGGAGACAGCAATTGAACTGAGTGTTAAAGAACCCTAGGGATTGTACATATTCTGCAGATACTTCCTCTTATCCTCAGCTTATATCTCTGCTTTCAAGTTTACTCTGTTGCAATATTTTGACAGCCCTTTCTCCACTATATCAGCACATTTATTTTTAAAGGGAGTAACTTCCATGTGTTGCTCTCAACTCCTTGAGCATCTGGGAAGGAGAAGGGAGAATGTCAGCTATTCATCACTGACAGTCTAACAAAAACTAAGGCGCAGAAAGGTTAAGTGTTTTAACCAAGGTCACCCAGTTAATAAGTAACAGAGCTAATAAGTAACAAGTAATAGGTCACACAGCTAATGAGTAACAGAACTAAGACTAGAATTCAGGTATCTTGACTCCAAGTTCAGGGCTTACTCTGCTATACCACACTGACCCTCATTTTTATAGCACAGGCATATTTTGTTTTATTATGCTTTATCTTATTGTACTTAACAGATATTGTGTTTTTATTTTAACAAATTGAAACTTTATAGCAACTCTGCATCAGGTAAGTCTATTGGTGCCATTTTTCCAACTGCATGGGCTCATATATCTCTGTGTCACATTTTGGTAATTTTCAGAATATTTCAAACTTTTCCATTATTATTATTAAGTCTGTTATGGTGATCTGTGATTAGTGATTTTTTTATTATTACTATTGTAATTGTTTTGGGGTATCACAAACCATGCTCATTCAAGACTGGGAAGTTAATTGATGAATATTGTGTGTTCTGACTACTCCACCCATCTCTCTCCCTATCCTTGGGCCTCTCTATTACCTGAGAAGCAACTGTGTTGAAATTAGGCCAGTTAATAACCCTACAATGTCCTCTAAGAGTCCAAGTGAAAGTGAAAGTCAATCAATGAGGCAAATTTCATTGCTGTCTTATTTTAAGAAATTGCCACAGCAACCCCAACCTTCAACAAACACCACCCTGATCAGTTAGCAGACATCAGCTTCAAGGCAAAACCTTCCATCAGCAAAAAGTTTATTAATTGCTGAAGGCTCAGAAGATGGTTAACACTTATTTTTTTTGCAATAAAGTATTTTTTAGTTAAAATATATATATTGTTGTTGAGTTGCATTTTTTTGACACAATACTTTTTAGCACACTTAATAGACTACAATATGGTGTAAACAAAACTCATATGTACACTAAGAAACCAAAAAATTCATATTACTCACTTTATTGCAGTGGTCTAGAAGCAAATCTGCAATATCTCTGAAGTATGTCTGTACTGAAGAATTGTTTGAGACAACCCTGAACATAGTCATATAAGCATGACAAAGCTTCTTGATGGAGATTTTTTAATTGTTAAAAACTATAAGTACAATGGTATCTTATATTCCTCAGAATTTTTAGTCAATTGTGTGTGTGTGTGTGTGTGTGTGTATGGGTGTGGTAAAGATGTGGTCTTCCCTGAAATATTGCTAACAAAACTCTAAATGTTTCCTCCTAGCATCAATGAGGACATCCTCAATTAATATATATCAGTCTCATTAAAATATTTTATACAAAGAAAAGAATATCTGCATACAAATTGTCCCTCATTGATGGTTTTTAGGTGACGTTTTTGGGGGCCTAATAAAGTGATCTAGAATTTTCCCACACCTTTGGCATTTTGCTTCTTTCAAGTACCTTGAGAATTGATCCCTAATTTTCTTTATATTTATGTTTCTTCTATCATGGACCCCCTCTGTTCATTCTTGGTCTAATCAAGCTGCTTTACCTATCTTTGTTTTCTCTAGTACCATTTCCATTTCTTCTATAACTACTTGCAGATACTTCTGATCATGGTGGACATTGTCCTAGAACATTACAGAGTCTCCTTAATAAATTCTCACTATATGGATTTTGCTGAAATATTTACTCAGGTGAAACCACATGAATAAATAAATATTATTCAAACTGTAATATGCAAAATATAAATGGAGAAAGTCATCTATGAACATAAGTATGTTTGTAATGTATATGAGGTAGGTTCTAGACTTATGGTTTCATTGAACAAGAAATTGTGAGGTGAGGAAATACAGTCTT
This sequence comes from Pseudochirops cupreus, assembly GCA_028627135.1. Taxonomy (NCBI): domain Eukaryota; kingdom Metazoa; phylum Chordata; class Mammalia; order Diprotodontia; family Pseudocheiridae; genus Pseudochirops; species Pseudochirops cupreus. Next base: position 3,403 of record JAQQSU010004975.1, on the reverse strand, counting down.
CCAATGTCATTTAGTGCCTTCATGTGCTACTGAATATATATATATATACATATATATATATATATATATATGCATATTTATATACTTACACATGGAGCATTAATACCCTAAGGAACTTGACCACAATCACATATCCAGCCTATATCAGAGGTGGGATTTGCACCCAGGTTTCCTGTCTCCAAGGTCAATCAGTTTTCTATCCACTATAGAATGTGTGTGTGTGTGTGTGTGTGTGTGTGTGTGTGTGTGTACATAGGTGATCTTTCCCCTCTAAACTCAAAAGCTTAAATATGTTCACTGAATTATGTGATCAGAATCTTAAAGCTATTCACAGCAGCAGTCCTCTGGAGAGCTGTTCATGCTTGGCTTTCCAATGTATAAACAGTAGCTTCAAGGGACCTCATAGCCAGTCATGATTGTGAGAGGAGAAAGATCATTCTCCCTGAACTTTCCTCACCAATCACCAACTGCTCTTTGCTGATTCAGCCTAAACTCTGCTCCAATTCTTCTGGTTAAGAATTTACTAATCCAAGCACTCATCAGCATTTATCTATTGACTCCTCTGCTAAAACTTCCCCAAATTCAGACAAAAACCTCCCTCAGTATGTGACTGTCATAACTACTGCCCACTGCCACTGTCCACTGCCACCTGAACTCTCTTTAAAATGTTTTTCTTCTTAGACACTTTTTTCCAATTGCAGTTTAATATGTAAGTCACCTTCAGACTCTGTTTACAATGGCATTTAACTGTCAATTCCACTAAGTAATTAAGTTCTATTATTCCTTAGTACCTCATACATAGCAGTTCACTTCAAGTTCTAAAGATTCTCCACATTTTTTTAAAGTATCCTGGGTCTTAAACCCAATAGTTATTCAAAACAAGAGGTTAAACTAGATATACTAGACTTTCTAACCACAAAACTTGTATTATCAAAACTCTTTACTTCTTAAATCCTATGGAAGCAAAATTTGCAATTCATTCAATTTCTGTGGAAGGCTGAGGGGTTCTGAGTTATTAAAACATTGAAAGTATTCAGACAAATGATCCTCCATTACATTCTGTCATTCCACATATCTAAGAATGAAGAGGTGGGTATTGAGACCCCTTATGGGATAGGTAAACAGTACAAATTTGTTGCTTATAATTGCTTGTGCTAACTTTTACTCTCAGTGGAGAAGCACAAGGTAGATCCAAGAGAGCTGTAGTACTTAGAGAAGAGGAAAGGATAAGACATTAGAGTAGCAGGATTATGAATGGAATAGCAACTTTTCCTCAGCTACTAGTGAGACTAGACTAGCCAAAGCCCAAACCTCTTGACTCCCCTACCCTCATTTTCTCCAACTTATCCCTTGTTCTACTATCTGGCTCTACAATGAATGTTAGAAGTCCAGAGCCATAATAATTGCACATTAACAGTCTATATTCTTTTTTTTTTTTTGGAGGGAGGAACATAGGGCAATTGGGGTTAAGCAACTTGCCCAAGGTCACATGGCTAGTTTTGTGTTAAGTGTCTGAGGCCAGATTTGAGCTCAGGTCCTCCTGATTCCAGGGTCAGTGCTCTATTCACTGGTGCTCTAGCCACCGCAACAGTCTACATTCTTTAAGTATGACTCACTTGCCACTTCTTACTTCATTTTGGAATGAATACTTTCCTGAGCACACTTTACCCATAATACTTAAATCTTTTTAGATGCAGACAGATGAGTGGCAGTCTGTATAAGTCATCACCGACTGACTCAAATTATTAATGTTTTATCTCAACATTAAGATGAAAATCAGCATATATTAATCAAAGTTTTGGAAGAAAATCACAAGAAAACATTAGATGAAGAAAATTTAATATTTCTGAAATAATTTTATGATTTTAGCTATCATTTGCTTCAAAGTTTTGGTTGTTCAATCCCAAGTGGTTTGGATTATGGTTTGGATTGGAAAATGAGGGTAGTGACAATTGGTAGATCAAATGATTTTAATATCTTTTTAGTCTTTTTAGTTTACAAGAGTTAAGGATGCAGTCTAAGATGATCAGTGACTAGAAGAGGGTGCCATACAAGATTTAGCTCTGTCATCTGAGCTTAGGAGCTGCAGAGTAAGCCAATCTAAACTTGAACATGGCAATTAGTGGAAAATATGTAATTCAGTCCTTAATAGAATAACAAATTCAACCAAGTTCTTATTTAACAAAGAATTTTCTTTATATTCATGTGCTACTGAATATATATATATATATATGAAGATAAATATGTATGTATGTATGAAAGCCCATAAGCATATGAATGTATATTGAATTTACTAATAAGAGTAAAACTAGATAGAGCTAGAAAGGGGCATTGGAAGTTGAGTGACCTTATTTTATTGATGATTGATAAATATAAAGTCCAGAGAGGTTAAAATACTTAACAAGGTAAACACAGTTAGAAAGTAACAGACATAGAGTTTGAACCCGGATATCTATTTGTACCTGGATAGTTTCTGCATTTAAATACAAATCAAATTCCTCTTTAGGACGCTCATATTATATTGTATTATTGCAATTTTGGCATCTAGATTGTGCAGTAGATAGAGAGCCAGGCCTGGAGTCATGAGGACCTGAGTTCAAATCCAGTCTCAGACATTTACTAGCTGTGTCACCCTGGGAAAGTCACTTTACCCTGTTTGCCCCATTTCCTCATCTGTAAAATGAGCTGGAAAAGAAAATCACAAACCATTTCATTATCTTTTCCAAGAGAACCCCAAATAGTGTCATGAAGAATAAAACACAGCTGAAATAACAACAGCAAATTACAATTTTTTTATGCTGTAGTAAGGAGTTACTTTGGATTGTCTCTGAGGAAAAAGGTGATGCAGTTTTTCAAGTCTTATCTGAAAGATGTCTCTTCAATCTCTTTGTTGTGCGGGACAATGCCTAAGCTTTTTTATTTCCTAAATCCCTGGTTAATGAATGATTCATTGAACGCATTGCAAAAAATTGTTGACCACTTTCAGGTCAATGGTTTTTTCAAGGAGATATCTCACATTGCCTTCTATTTTTTCATTTGTTTGGATCTATTTGATAGTATCTTGATTTCTGATAAAGTCATTTGCTTCCATTTGCTCCACTCTAATTTTGAAGGAGTTATTCTCTTCAGAAAGCTTTTGAGATTCTTTTTCCATCTGGCAAATTCGACTTTTTAAGGCATTCTTCTCCTCATTGGCTTTTTGGGCCTCTTTTGTCATTTGAGTTAATCTATTTTTTAAGATGTTAATTTCTTCAGTCAGGTTGTTGACTCTCTTTTCATGATTTTCTTGCATCATTCTTATTTCTCTTCCCAATTTTTCTTCCACTTCTCTCATTTGGTTTTCAAAATCTTTCTTCAGCGGATCTCTAGCTTTTTGGAAATCTTCATGTTTCTTGGAAGCTTT
>JAQQSU010004974.1:0-13933 GCA_028627135.1 Pseudochirops cupreus | reverse complement strand
CCTGCAGACGCCATGTGGGCAACAGGGGGTAGAGTCTTTCCTCATGAGAAAGAATAAAGACCTTTTCTGACCTTAGATTCAGACTCTGAACTCTTTCATCTCACACAAGCACAATAATATTCCATCATATTCACAGTACTTAACTTGTACATCCATTCCCCAATGGGTACCGCCTCTGATTCCCATTTCTTCCCACCTCAAAAAGAGCTATAAGTATTTTTGTACATCCTTAGAATGTGTTTTAGTTAGGACTAATCCTTCCCTTAACTCACCCTCCCTCTAATTTTCCCTTCTCCCCTTTCCCTCTTATTTCCCTGTTGAGTGAAAAGTAATTTTGTACCTAATTCTGTGTGTGTGTGTGTGTGTGTGTGTGTGTGTGTGTGTGTGTGTGTGTGTGTTTTCTGCTGTGGACCAGTTCAGATTAGAGTGAGTTTCAAGTGTTAACCTTTGAACCCCCTCCCTGTTTGTATAGATGTCTACTTGTACATCCTGATTATAGGAGACAATTTCCCCTAACTTTCCTTTCCCTTCCCCTTGCCCATGTATTTCTCTTCCCCTCTCTTTTCTTTTTTTTCTAAATTTAATTTAAAGTTTCACATTGTCTCCCCCTCACCAGTGAAAAGGCAAGAGAAACAAAAGCAATTATAAATATGGATAGTCAGGCAAAAAAAAATTCCCTGCGTTAGCTGTGTTTTTTTTTAAGGGTAAAAAAAAAGAAACAAATAGAAAACAATATGGTGCACTCTGAGTCCATTAATTCTCTGTCTGGAGGGGGGCAGTGTGGCAAGTGAGAGATGAAATCACTGAGAAAACAAAGGTCTGATCTTCTAAGCATATGGATTTACTAAGCAATGATTGCCAGTTGACTGACAAACTGGGACCAAGCCTCCTCAGCTTGGGCCTGGATCCCAAATATAGGGGGAGACAGATTTTTATACATTAAAAACAATTAATTAATCAAATAATTAATCAAAAGGAAACGATACAACATTAGTTAAGCTGCTTTTCATTTGGAGGAAAGATTAGGGATTTTCCAAGTGGGGAGAAGTGTGAACAGGTATAATTCCCTGCAAGCAAAAAAAGGTGTGTCCCACTGCCCCCCAAGGGTTGATAAACAATCCAAGGAACTTGGAAATGATAACTGATGAAGCCAGTTTTCAGATAAGACACTTGCATGAAAACTCCCTATATCAGTCTTTAAATCTGACTAGATTTTATGATCAGCAAAACCTAGACCATTACCTAAGGGTGTCTAAGCAGCAGATCAAAGTGGTTCAGCTTCCCAGGGCCAGGTTCAAACAATGCAATAAGATTTCTCCCAATTCCCACAGTTGAATAAGGTTTTCTCACAGGACAAAAGGTATAGCAGACTCATAATTGGATAGAAGGGGAACTGAGCTAGACTAGGTCCAGAACTGAGTCACAAGATGGAGTCAATGTGGTTCACTCAATAATTTCCCATAATTAACCACTTGCTGTCCTAGTCTCTTCAATTCCCTCAAACGTACAATGTATTTGGGGAAAAGACAAAAGAATGGTATCCATTTGTACCACCTCCTCTGACCTCAATCTCCCAACTCTCATTCACATTAGCAAGTTGGTTCCTCCTAGGGCAACTGACTAATAACATCCTCCCCAGATTCTAGAGATAATCCTAAAGGATTTGAACTTCTAATACTGTTGTTCGCAAGCCCCCATCTGGTGGGCTCCCTAGTATTGATCAACTAGTAGAACTCGATAAGCATCTAGAAAAGGATTTCTAATAAAGTATAGGAAGAAGAGTAACCACAAACATAATGCTACCCCAAACCAGGGGCATATTCTCTGTTTTCCCAATAACGTTGCTGGGGAGTGTGGGCTCAAATTTTAAGTACCAATGTTGTAAGATACATGTGTAGGGAATGTGTGGGAACTCAAGGTTCCTGTTTCTCAGAGTCATTTTTTTCCCCTTGGAAGTTCTTGTGAGATTCTCCTTAGATGTAGTTCTCTGCTGGGCTATGAGGATTGGTGCCTTTCTACTCAATATGCAGCCTTTTCTCCATCACAAGGGGTCGTGATGCCCAAAGTTACCACTGACCTCAAGTGACTGTCTTTCCACTTCCTTCTTCTATCACTGGCTCCTATTGCACCAGCAGTTCTGCCCCCTTCTTGATGGGCACTTCTAATGGCTCTGATGGATCTCCCAGTTGCCCAGGCATTCTGCTTTTGGATTATTCATTCACCTAAAATCAGAGAAGAGAAAATATAAAAGAAGAAAATAAAAGAGAAATGAAGAGGCAACATGAACTGATGGACATATGGCAGCCCAGTGGGGAAACAAACCATTGTTCTACCACCTGGCTACTTCCAGAAATTTTCCCACACTCTCCACCAAGGAAGGAAAAGAAGCAATAGGGAAAAGAATCAACAATATCCCTTTTGTATTCAAATTTGGTTCTGGCAGTCCTTCTAGTTCCTCAGCTAATCACATTGCAGATTACCAACCCCCCAGTCAGAGGTTTAGAGACCAGCTCCCCAAAATGTCATCTGTTGGATTAAAGCTAGGCAGGGAATCACTGTCCATGCATTGTATGAACCACCAGGAAGGGTAAGTCTGAGCGTACACTAAGGACTGGGCCTTTGTTGGCCAATTTCTCCATAACATGTAGAACTGTTAAAAGGGGGGAAAGTGAGGCAGTTGGACTGGGCTAATCTCTAATATACCTCCTAGTTCTACAATAATGACTCTTTGACTCTATTCTTATCTAGCTGCCCTCAGGCTTATGCACAGAATCTCCCTCCCCCCATCCTCCCCACATTACACCCCTCTTTTATATTCTTGACTTTTTTTTACTTTTTTTACTTTTTTTATATCATGGAGATGAATCATTTTTACTTTTTTTAATCTGAACCAATTTCACCCCAAGCTCTGTTTCACTTGCTTTTCAGTACCTGCCTCCCTCTCTCCCCTGATCAATCAGTTTATTCCTTCTTTTTTACTCTTCCAAAGACTGCTTTTCAGTTCTACTACCAACGAGTCTAGAATATTCACTGCTTTTCATCCCTGTCTCCCTCTGGCCTTTGTCAAGCAGAACCAACCCAGAGAGACAATTTATGGCGCCAGCTACCTGCCCAACAGTTCCACTGCTCTGACATATATAAATGGATATGACAGTGCCTAAGAAGTTTTTACCTGTTTTAGCAACAATTAATTAATTGAGTCTCATGAGTGACTAATAATCCAACAAAGCAGAGCCATTGATTTCAAAGCACAAAGATGCCTCCTTCAGTTTTCAGTGGCTTAGATCAGGGCTTCTTAACCCAGGGCCCATGAATTTATTTTAAAAAATATTTTAATGAGTACATTTCAATAGAATAAGATTTCCCTTATAATCTTATATATTTCATACATTTAGAAGCATGATTCTGAGAAGAGATTTATAAGCTTCATCACATTGCCAAAGGAGGTCCATGACACAAAAAAGGTTGAGGCCCTGGATGAGATGAATGAGCCATTTTTATGTCAGTCAGCCGATAAGTATTTATTACGAACCTACTATATGCCAGACAATGTATTAAATGCTGGCTACGGACATTGTGTTAGGAAGTCCTCCAGGTCCCCAGCCATACTTTATAAGTATCTTATGTGTCTTTTATTCACTCATGAGATGACAACCTTCTATTTTCTTTGGGGGAAATTGTTAACATGTATATTTCTATTAAAAACTTAGGATGGGATTACATATTAAAGGGACAGAAGAGGTGTCGGTAACCCATATTAGATGACGTAAGTCAAAGGCAGAGAAGTTAAGTGAATTGCTCAAGGTCTCAAAATGGTAGCAAGTAGGATTCCAAACCCTGTTGGTTTTCATAGCCCAGCCCTGCATGGGGAGTGGCCCTGTCAGAGAGTCAGGAAAAACAGCCCTGGGGAAGAAGGTAGATTGGATCTTGACTGGGCTTCCCACACAGCAGTTGTCTCTGTTTTTCAAATTGGAAAATGCAAGAGCTTTAGCTCTTGACCAACCTTAATAATGTCACCCGAGTTTGGAAATCTTCCCCTCCCTCCCTTTTCAGCGTTAATTGTAGGTCTTTGTGTTTTATGATCCAAACAAATTCACCTCCTTGCAAGTCTAAACATTCCCTCTCCCGTCCCCAAAATACCCATCTCTAACTCCCTTATATCTGTTATCTTCTTCTATTAAAATATAAGCTCCCTGGGGCAGCTAGGTGGCACAGTAAATAGAGCACCAGCCCTGGAGTTAGGAGGACCTGAGTTCAAATTCTGCCTCACACATTTAATACTTACTAGCTGTGTGACCTTGGGCAAGTCACTTAACCCCAATTGCCCTGCCTTCCCCTCTCCAAAAAAAAATGATTAAAATATACATATATCTATATCTATATCTATATCTATATCTATATCTATAGATATATATATAAAAGCTCCCAGGTCAAGGACTCTCTCGCTTTCTAGATTTGTATCTTCAGCTTAATACAGTGCCTGGTGTATAATAACTGCTTTTTAATTAATTCTTTCGTTCCATGCCTTTGTCTTGGGTATTTCCAGTGCCTAAATTGGGCTTCCTTCTCTTTTCTGACTTACAGAATGTCTTGCTTCCTCAAGGTATGAAGCCTTTCCTGATCCCTACCCCAGCTCCTAGCAACCTCCTTCCCCAAACTGTTGTTGTTGTTGTTGTATAGCTGTCTTTGTGACCCCTTTAGGGTTTTCTTACCAATTCTAGAGTAGTTTGCCAGTTGCTTCTCCAGCTCATTTTACAGATGAGGAAACTGAGGCAAACAGGGTTAAGTGACTTGCCCAGGGTCACTAGTAAGATCTGAAGTCAAATTTGAACTCAGAGCTTCCTAACTCCGGACTACTCTCTAGCCATTGTGTCACCTAGCACAATTATCTTATATTTATCCTGTATATATTCATGTAAGAGGAGGAGAAAGTCAATTAAATCAACCAGTGTTCCCACCCCTCTTAAAAGTAACTAACAAGGTGCTCAGTACCTCTGATGCCTTCATCAGGTGAGAAACCCTCTAGTGACTCAGTCAAGCATTAGACCAGGTCCACAAAGTCCCTTATTAATGTCACCTCAGGCTTTTGAACATCTCAGTCTGCCTCCTATGGAGCCTACCAAGTGGGTAGGGAAGGTTCCCTGGTCTTTGTCTTTAAAATTGCTGAGAGAGCTGACCCCTCTCTTTCTGCCATCTTTTTTGGCTGCTTCCCATGACTCCTACCTGCCCTGCCCAGCCTGGCTGCGACCTGAACTGGTGACTTAAGAGGGACTTGCCTTTCCCTGTTTACCCCCTTTTAACCTTGGCTCTGAGGAGTGGACCTGGGGTATTTGTTCCTGTTTTGTGCTTTGCCCTCAGTTTCAGGTGCCAGAGGAGGTGATTTTCCGTGACTGGTAGTTTGAGCCATAGAGACTTCAGAGCCAGGACCACAGGTGGCATGTTTCAGCCAGCCAGACTGGCACGGCAACCCTAAGAAACCAGGATGTCTGGGACTAGGGCATGGGAGTGGTTTTGGACTGGGAGTTGGGATTGTCTTCTATAGGTTCCAAGTTAAATCACAAAGCTAATCCTCTTCCCCCTCTGCAGAGACCGAAGTGGTGCCAACAGGAGAGAAGGAGGATTATGTCTCCCATGTGTTGGAGAGAGTATGTTTTTTATTTGTGATTATACCTTTTGATGGAAATATTCCTTTTAAACACTTCACACAATTATATTGAATTGGAAGTAGAAAAATGCTTCCAGCCAGTAGATGAAATGAGGTGACATTACAAAGGAAGTATATCATTAATTATTTCAAAAGTTGCTCATGCTCCCATGGGGCTTGGGATAAAAACAAAACACTAATTCAGAATAGGACATTCCAGGGGTGGCTAGGTGGTGCAGTGAATAGAGCGCCAGCCCTGGAGTCAGGAGGACCTGAATTCAAATCTAACCTCAGACACTTAACACTTACTAGCTGTGTGACCTTGGGCAAGTCACAACCCCAATTGCCTTGCCTTCTCCCCTCCAAAAAGAAAAAAAAAAGAATAGAACATTCCAGTTGTGAGCTGGGCACCAGTTAAGTCCTAGAGGAGGATTATTTGGTGGGGAGGAGAGAACTTCTGTCTACTCTTCCTCCCCAAATAAGCAGAGGAAGACCCTGCAAACTTTATAAGGTTGGAGTTTTGGGACTTCTGTTGTGTAATATTGCCACTGAGTATGTCCAGGACAGAAGTGGCCAATGGTAGTGTCTACACTGGGAGCTGGTAGACACTTTAATGATTAATTGGACTTTCTAGGAAAGGTGGCTTCACTACCCAGCAGAAAAGGACTTCCAGAAACCCCGAGTCGTGAATCATCCCTTTTCCACATGTGCAGCTTGTAGGAGAATATGCTCCCAGTCTAGAGGGATGTTTTTACTCCTCTGCCTTACTAACTACTTATTTTAAAATGTTTATTGGGTGTGGCTAGCTAGTTGCTATCAACTGGTAATCATTGGGAGGCACCACTAGTGGGGACCTCTGAGTGATTAGACTAGAAAACTACTCCCAACACCTGAAGCTTACTCCTAGAACCCTGAGGATAAAAATAATAACCACATGCTCTCTGGGGACCCAACCTGCCAATACGAACAGGGACTGGGACATGTAGCCCAGAGCCTGAGCTATACTTATATATGTATGTGTTATCTCCCCTGAGAGAACCTAAGCTCCTTAAATGAGTCTTTATAGGATTCCCTCTAGTGGCAATTTGCACTTATAGGCTACAGCCTGGGTCCCCAAGGAACATACCCAAGGTCCTGAGGGTATTCTGTAAATCTGTACTTATTTATTTATTCATTCATTTGATTTCTTTTTGAGACTGGGTCTCTCTGTCTCATTGAGAACCTTATCCTGGTCTTAAAATATATGGAAGCTTTGAGCTGCTCCATTTGTGATCTAGGCCAGTCCACCCCTCCTTAGACAGCCTAAGTTAACAATGTAGTGAATCCTGTTCCCAGGGATTCATTCCATTGGTGATGGACTCAACACAGAGACCCAATGCAGCCCTACTGGATCTCAGAACTTCAGAGTTTAAGACCAGCTCCCCGCCCCTTTCAGAAGCAGAGATTATAGGCATGTGCCTGGTGGGCCTTTACTCCTAAAATTATCCATCACGAGTCCATACTAGTGTATTTACCACTTTAATAGTCAGCTGCTAGGTATTGTTAGCTTGAAAACAAAAGCGTTTACCAAGATGGCCATGTAAAAACAGTAGCTATTTGGGGAGTGAGCTTAGGCTGTTTAAGGAGGAGTGAACTGACCTAGATTAGACATGGAGCAGCTCAAAGCTTTCATGTCCTTCAAGGACAGAATCAGACCCTCAATGAGATAGAGAGACCCAGGCCCCAAAAAAATAAATGAAGAAATATTTGGGTGGAGTAAACCCCAGACCTGGGACCCATTGTCCAGCAAATACCCACAGTATCAGTGGGTAAAGTGCGCACAAATCTAGAGCACACTGGTGAGAAGGGGGTTACATAAAGAACACAGCTGGGCAAGGCAATTCATGGAACTCACCATAGGCTCCTAAAGGACTTTCTCATCTCAAGGTGTCCTCACACCACTCTGTCTCTGGCCCTGGTGTCTCTGCTAGGCAGTTTTCTCCCTAGGCAAGCTCCTCTCTGCAGCTCAGGTCCCAACTGCAAGGACTAATTCTCTCTTTAATCCATTAATCCATGTCTGGCTCTCTTCTCTACTTCCAGGGGTTGCTCCTTTCCCACAATCTCTTTCTCTCTGTCTGTCTCTCTGTTTCTGTCTCTTCTCTCTCTCTCTCTCTGTTTCTGTCTCTTCTCTCTGTTTGTCTCCTCTTTCTCTCTCTCTCACTTACACACACACACACTTTCTCTTTCTCTCTCTCTCAATTCTCTGTCTCTCCTCTCCATCTCTGTCTCTGTCTCTCTCTTTCTCTGTCTGTCTGTCTCTGCCTATCTCTCTCTATCTCCCTCCCTCTCTGTCTATCTCTCTCTCTCTCTCTCTATCTGTCTAAGCCTTCAGAGCTGGGTGCTATTTCCCTACTTGGCAAGTAGCTTCAATGCAAGACTCCATCAAGAATGGGAGAGATGGGGGTGGCTAAGTAGCACAGTGAATAGAGCACTGGCCCTGGATTCAGGAAGTTCAAATTTGGCCTCAGACACTTAACACTTACTAGCCGTGTGACCTTGGGCAAGTCACTCACCCCCAATTGCCCTGCCTTCCCATCTCCAAAAAGCAAAAAAAAAAAAAAGAATGGGAGAGATGAATCACGCTGAATAACAACATGCTCTCTTTACTTTGCTGCCTTCTGGACAAGTTTCAAAAGTCCCACTCCTACATCTGGTTCCAGCAGTGACCATCCTGAAGGCTGGGAGGCTGAGTTTCTAATGACCCCCAGGGGTGTGGCCAGCCTTCTGATAGGCAGTAATAGCCTGCCCTTGTAATTCCATCAGGGAAACATTTTCACACTTTGAAGAGGACTATCAGAGCGTAGATGTCTCTTTAGGGGCAGCTAGGTGGCATGGTGGATAAAGCACCAGGCCTACAGTCAGGAAGACCTGAGTTCAACTGTGACCTCATACACTTCCTGGCTGTTTGACCCTGGGCAAGTCACTCAACCCTGTTTGTCTCAGTTTCCTCATCTGTAAAATGAGCTGGAGAAGGAAATGGCAAACCATTCCAGTATCTCTGCCGAGAAAACCCCAAATGCCGTTACAGAGAGTCAGACAGGACTGAGCAAGCTACCTCTCTCTTGCAATTTCATTCACTCAGCAAGGGATGGGGTGGAAATTAATGGATGAAGAGACTGTCACCCGCTTTGAGGTTGCTAGCGCAGTGCCTGACTCATGATGGCAACACAACAAATAATGTTACTCTACTGCAAACTTCTCCACGACCATTTTATTATAATTACGTAGTAAAAAGAGGGCTCGATTTGAGGTGCAAGAATTTCGCTTTGAATCTCAGCTTTGCCACCCGTTGGACCTTAGACAACTCCCACAGCTTCTCTGCGCATAATTTTATTCATCTACAAAACAAAGGGCCTGGGAATAATGAATAATGTCCCCGGAGTACAAACAAATGTAGTCCCTATAGACTCTAGGGATCCTTAGCCTTACAGGCAAGTTGGATGGTTTAGTGGATAGAGTGACTGGGTCTGGAGTCAGCATAGGCCTGAGTTCAAATCCAAATCCATGCAAAATTCTACTCCTCTCAGGCCTATGGCTCCAGCCCTAACTCTGATACTTAATTTACTAGATGGACAGCAGAAAGAATATTGAACTTTGGAGTCAGAAAGAGCTGAGTTCAAATTCTGCCTTAGGGTCCTTATTAGCTGTGTGATCCTGGACAAGTCACTTAACCTCTGTTTGCCTCAGTTTCCTCATCTGTAAAATTAGCATAACAATAGCACCCATCTCCCAGGGTTGTTGCAAAGACTAAATGAGATAATAATTGTAAAGGTCCTGGCACGTAGTAAGACATCTAGAAATGCTAGCTATTATTGTCATCACAACTCCCACTCAAACTGATGAGTCAGGTCCCACCGGAGACCGGCTGCATCTCTTCCTCCGGTCCTAAGCTCGGGCTGTCGCCGAAAGGCTGGTATGTGTTCCTCTAATGCTCCCAGCCTGAGTCCCCTTTTCAGAGTGCTCTCCTCCATATAAATTGCCAGGTACAGTCGGTATCTACCTCCCGTCGTCATCTGGTGATTAATGGTCTGAATCATCTTAAGCAATAAACATCATTTTAGCTTTTTCAAAGGGCTCCTTGCTGAGAAAAGGCAGCAAGAGCGTAAGTACGAATACATTTTCCTCAACATCAGCAGCCCATTTCCAGCTTTACCATTTCAGTCCTTGAGGGGAGTGGGATCAAACTCAAAGCAGTTGCTATGAGGGTCCCCCTCTCCTCACTAAGTTCACTTCCCAATTTGGCAACGAGTTCTCCCTTTTGGCTGCCTCCCATCCACCACGACTCTGGGTCAGGCAAATTACTCCTCAAAATCTACCATGAACCCCACCTCTGAGACCTCTGGTGGCTTTTCCTCCCCATCGTCTGATGTTCACAAGGGCACATTCTAGTCCTATATCCCTCAGAACAGGAAAGAAAGGGGAACAAGGAGATGAAGGAACCAAGACCCATATCCAGAGGCCACCTGTTGACTCAAGTGAGGAGGTTAAGACCTCTCCCCACCCAGAGGCTTAAGGTTTATCTTCTTCACTCAAACCAGCCATGCAGGAAAGAGGTCCCACTCATCTAAGCGCCTTTTGTAAGCTTTCTCACTTCTGCGCCAGAAGGCAACCAAAAGCTCCTGTTTTTCATGCAGTAAGTAGATCTGAAACGATACCTGTGTATTCTCTACAGACCATGGATTACATAACCGGAGCAGTCAACAAGCATTTATTCTGTGCCAGGCGCTGGGCGAAGGGCAGGAAAAAGAAATACAAACACTAAGAGAGTCAGTGCTCACCCTCGAGGAGTTTCGATTGCGTTAGCGGCAGCTGAAGGGTGGAGGGGGGAAAAGACCAAGATTGGGGTTTCGATTGCGTTAGCGGCAGCTGAGGTGGAGGGGGGAAAAGACCAAGATTGGGGTTTCGCTTGCGTTAGCGGCAGCTGAAGGGTGGAGGGGGGAAAAGACCAAGATTGGGGTTTCGATTGCGTTAGCGGCAGCTGAAGGGTGGAGGGGGGAAAAGACCAAGATTGGGGTGTGAGGTGGTGGAATGATGGCAGCAAAGTCCAGAGGGCAGCTGGGGGAGAATGAAGACTCTGTGTTTGTTCATGGGAGCTTAGCCAGCCCCTATTGCTCCTAAAGGAGTATTCGGGTGACTCTCTGCAGAATGTTCCACATTTTTGTCAGATGTATTTCCTCTATCTTTTTGTTTGACTGTTCTTCAGCAGGAGGAAGGGTTCGGTTGTGTGAGGTCAGGAGGTGGCAGGGTTGGCAGTAGGAGTTTATATCCAGAAATGATTATGATATAAAAAGAATATAATAAATAAAACTGATTTTTATTCAATATTGATATTTTATTCAATAAAATTTATTTTTAAAAAATGAAATAAGGGAATTAGACCAGATTATCTCTAAAACAGCTCGAAAACCTAGGATCCCTTTGTTTAGAAAAACCCATCTTGTTTCAGTCAAACCAAGGGATAAAGAGGGATTTTTCCACACTTGATCAAAGTAATTTGGGGCAGAGGCTCTTAATCAGAGGTCCAGGGATGTATTTGAGGGGGAGGAGTGTCCATGAACTTCGATGGGGAAAAAAATGTATCTTTATTTTCACTAATCTCTAAATGAATTTAACATTTCCTTCAATTATTAATTTTAAAAACAAAGCATGGTTCTGAAAGGCAATCCTAGGCTTTTTGCTAGGCTGCTGAAGGGATCTATGTTCTGACTTAGGAAAACTAGAACCCCCTTGAGGCCACACAGGGTAATAACAGGAACTGTTCCAGTTACCCAGATGGGACAGACCTGGGGGAAATAGATGTAGATTGCCAGTTGTTTCTCAGTAGTGTTTGACTCTTCATGAGCTCCATTTGGGTTTTTTTTGGTAAAGATACTGGAGCGGTTTGTCATTTCCTTCTCCAGCTCATTTTACAGATGAGGAGACTGAGGCAAACAGGGGGAAGTGACTTGCCCAGGGTCACACAACTGGTAAATGTCTGAGGTTGGATTTGAACTCAGGAAGATGAATCTTCAACACTCCTGGCCCAGCGTTCTATGCACTATGGCGCCACCTGGCCACCCATAGGTGTCAGGACTTAGCTGTAATTCATGACTCCTTCCCACCTGGTGTTTCTCCTTAAATCAATTAGCAGAACCTTGGAGGAGATGGTCTTTGTGAGCCCCTTAAACTCCTGTGAGGAAGGGAGAGTGGTTATTACCCTAGCCAGTTGCAGTGGAAAGACAGATAGGGTCAAAGCTGAGAAATGGGTCCAACTGTGAGGCCTTCTACTTGCTACCCTGTTTGACCCTGGGAAACTCAAGGGGCCATAGATTTAGAGCTGGAGGGGCCTTAGAGCATACCTAGTCAGTCTAGTCTTGTTCCTCAGTTTACAGGTAAAGACAAAGCCAAGTCTTACTTCTGTCCTCCATACCCAGAGCCGCCATTTTTTCCAATGCATTTGTCCACTTTGTTTCTTCATCTGTGAAATGGAGGCATTGGCTTTTAGGTGGTGATCTCAAAGACCCCTTCTTGCTCTAAGCCTACTGACCTGTGGTTTTCAAAGATGGCAGGCACATAGAAAGAGCAGGGGTTCTGGAGTCAAAGAACCTCTCACCTCTGATGCTTACTACCTGTGTGACTTTTGTTGTTCAGTCATTTCAGTCCTGTCTGACTCTTCATGCCCCCATTTGGAGTTTTCTTGGCAAAAATACTGGAGTGGTTTGCCATTTCCTTCTCCAGTTTATTTTACAGATGAGGAAACTGAGGCAAATAGGGTAAAGTGACTTGTCCAGGGTCACACAGTCAATAAGTGTCTAAGACCAGATTTGAACTCAGGAAGATTAATATTTCTTTCTGTACCACCTAGCTGCCCGTAGGCAAATGTTACCTTAGACCAGTCATTTAATCTCCTTGGGCCTCAGAGAGTTGGGAATAGGTGACCTCCAGTCCTAAAGAGGTGATGCTGTGACCTCTCTCAGAGCCTTCTCTGCAGGTTGGCCGTCTTCCTCACCCTTGACCTGTGACTAATGACCCCAAAACCCCACTTATAGCACAACACAGGCCAGGAGGACCACTACCACTACCGTCCAGCCCTTGGCTCAGCTCCCAAGGAAAGCTGGGGAGGGAGCCGGACCAGGAAGTTCTGTCCAAAGAGTCCTTGTTATTGCCAAGATCAGCAGACTCTTGAACATCACTGAGTGAGTAATGTGGGGGTGGCAGGGAAGGAGGGGGAAAGAGGAGGGAGCTGGTGAAAGAAGCCCATCAGTCTGTGCCAATTTAGCTGGGATCTGTTGAGTGTGGTCCAGGCAGCAATTATGATCGGCTAAGAGTTCCCCAGGCTGTCTCCTTTCTTCTCTAGATACTGTGACAAAGCGAGATTAGAGTCATTATTTTGCTATCCATTTCAGAAACAGCTGCTCCCCTTAAAGACTTTCTTCAAAGTCCAGCCCTAAAAGAGAGCAGCATTGTTCAGCCTCAGAAGGAGGCTTAGGATGTGCCTCTGGAAGAGCTGTCTACACAATTGCCCACTGGGTGCTGGCGGCTCCTGGGGCGACCCCCCCTCATTCTGTCTGGGGTTCTCATTTTTGTCTCTTCTTGGGCTCTCAGAATGTCCTTGGGATGAATGGGGTCTGGCGCTTGAGTGGCGGGGCTCTGGAGAGGCCAGGTCCAGGAAAGAGGTGACAATCCTAGGTTTAGCCTTAGAACTGAAGATTCTGATGCAAGATAACCAGAGGAGGTTTGTGCACCCCTAGGCCACTGGGACAAGCTTTGTACCCAAGGAGCTCTGAGGGCAAAGCAAGAAAAAATGAGTGCCCTCAAGTGGAGACAGGCATCTCCCCCTCAAATGATTGAGGAAGGCAGGGGTGGTCAGAGGTGTAATTAGGGTGGGGCAACTTGTGCCTTGCCCTAGAGGAGCTGATTTTAGAGGGCATTGACAACACCCAGTCTTTTGGCAAGTGGAGATGAACTCCTCCCCACTCATGCCTTATCCATCAACTACTCCAGGCCTATATCCTGGGTCTCCATCTCTGCCAACAGGGTGCTAGCGTGCCCTTCCCACCCCAAGCCCCACCAACATGTGTATATAGACTTCTGAAAATCTTTATTAAAATAAGAATAACTCATTTTTTTACAATGCTTCAAGGTTTGCAAAAGTGCAAACTTCCTTCCTTACTCCCTCCCTTCCTTCCTTCCTCCCTTCCTCCCTTTCTTCCTTCCTTCCTCTCTTCCTTCCTTCCTTCCTTTCTTCCTTCTTTCCTTCCTTCCTTCCTT